>PVJH01003181.1:0-148298 GCA_004026705.1 Nesogale talazaci
TGCAACCCATTGGAATAATCTAAAAATAAAGCAAGAATGATGTTTATTAGGCATGCCGCAAAAAGATAATTTCTAGTCTTTATGCTTACATGCTGCTATGGTCTTCAGGGCGGGCCTCGTCCACCGTTTCCATTTGCCCGACTTGCTTCACGTTTGATTCTTTAGACCAGAAATATTCACCAGGATGATCTAGCAAGGTTTTCTTTTTTTTCTATTTGCAATATGCAAGTGATATTGAAACTTTAAAGTAGAATAACCCAATTACTAAGAAAGATAACTTTAGCCCATTATTAGAAATTACAGGGAGCTAGAGAAATTGAGACACAAATTTTTAAATTCAAAAACATAGGTAGCAATCCAGTCAAATCCAGAAGTACTTATTTATAATCTGGGTTCTAATTACAGAATTTTCTTTTTAAAAATTATGGGCATATAATTCCTAAATTTTACAATGCCATAGTTTAATTGTGTCGATGAGAATGGTACAATCATCACCTCAGCGAATTTTAGAACATTTTCTCCCTTTGTATGCTCATTGCTATTAGCTCCTGGCTTACTTGGAGAAACCATTAAACCACCGACTGTCTCTAAAGATTTACCATCCTGGATTTCATATACAGAAAAGCAATAAACAAACAAAAATGAACAACAATGACAAGGTACAATGGAAAAAAACCTCAATTGAAAAAGAGCAGAAAACATTCAAAACTAAGTCAAATTTAAGGTGTTAAAAGGGAGATCAAAAGATAAGACATTAAATTTGAACCTAACTGCATCGACAGTGCAGATAGCAAGACTAGTCACATCTCTGTCTCTGATCAGAGGGGTGTCTTTTTCAACAAGTCTCACAACAGGAGAATCAAAAAATTACTTGATTCCTGTTCTCTTTTCCTGTTTACCCTCCACCCCAGAACATAGAGCGTTGGAAAGGATTTTAGTTCTTTTGTTTCTGGTTTGGTTGTAGGTTTTTCTGGTGATCTGATCTCCAATTTTACTGTTGGCAGGGCCGGGCTGTAGCTAGATCAGCGGTGAAGACAAGAAATGTAATTAATTCTCATTTTTAGAAGCAATTAGCTTAAGGTCAAAGCTAGATTATATAGCAACTTATATCATAGCTCCCTTTTTATACCCCAGCCCAGCTAGACACAGCATTTTTGAGGAAACATTCTTAACCAAGCCCATTTCTAGAATCGACCTCCACATTCTGCAGTTCAATCAAAATATAGATGTCTAAGACTGCTGGTAGGATTATAAATGGGTACAATTTTTCTAGCAGCAAGTGAGGTAAGATTTATCAAAAGTTTCAAAGTGGGTATCCACATAGATCCGGAAACTCTGCTTCTAGAAATTCAACCTTTGGAAAGAACAAGAGGATTTGGCTAAGGGTTGTTACTGTGAGCATAGTCAATGTCCCGTTGATTTTATTCTTGTAAAAACTGAAAGCAATGTAAAGACTCAGAATTAATAATCTAGTTAAGTACATGATCATGTAGCACAGGTGTATGGTTAGGATGATCATTAAAGAGTACTATAATGTATACATCTAATATTTCAGTGGTAACTTAGAATTCTGTTAAGGTTTAAAATTGGGCTAGAAAACACCATAGCCATAACAATTTTTCATAGAAACATGATCACTTAAGTACACACAGAGGAGAAAGACAAGGAGGATGAGAAGACCAGGTAACAGGCTGTTAATTTTGGCGGCAAGGATTATAACTACTTTTCACATTTCCTTGTGTGTAGGCATATGTGCCTTTGTGTAATTTGAAATTCTATGTGATAAACTTGGTATCATTTTTTTTTGTTTTCAGGAGAAGAACAGCATGTATTCATTTGCTTGAAAGAAATGAACTATCTACCGCTACCTGATTAGACCTGAAAGACTTACAACTATGTCTTCTTATCATGCGAGAAATGTAGCAAATAAAAACAGCCTCTATAGTCAATAGGTCTCAAATATTTGCCGTATGTGTATAACAAAGCTGGTCCTGTTTATCACGTGCAGTCTAAGAGTTATCCACAAAGCTTGCAAGACTCATAAGTAATGCCGAGAGAAGGAACTACCGGGGAGCACCTGTCCAAACCTTGTGTGGCCTGAATTATAAGGAGAGTGGAAGCTATCAACTACCATTAGTTTGCCTCAGAGGCGGGACCAAACCACTGACCCCAAGCTGTCACTATCATCTTCATTCTCTTTGTCAACATGAAGCTTCATCGACTGAGACTAAGCTAACTTTCTCCTTCAGCAATTCAGCAATCAGAGGTGGGTGAAGGAGATTTCTGTCATATGTAGAAAGAGGATGCTTTTGTTCATCAGACTTTTACTTTCTCTTTAGCGTCTGGTAGAATTCAGAAGCCCAGACCAAGCAAAGCAAAGCAAATGGCTTAATAAGGGAGTCTAGCTGAACTCCTAAGAAAATGTCTCACGAGGGAGTGCACGGACTTGAAATGAGGAGGAGGCCAGCAGAGAAGAGGTGAAGGATAAGCTGTTAAAGGCATGGCTTCTACTGGAGATGAGAGAAATCAATGTGATCAAGAAGAGTCTCTCCATGTTATGGAGATGGGTGATGGGTAAGAGAAAGTCTGGAACACCACCTGTCCCTAAAAGAGGGGATAAAAAATAAAAGAGGGGATGGCCCATGTTGATGCCATCACACTGCAGCCTGGCTCTTAGGCAAGAAGTTCGTGGCAGGGTCTTCCAACAACATGGGGGAGGCACACCCGTCTCCCTAGAAATCAAAGTCAAAACACTACCATCAATTCAGTTCTGGCTCACACCAACCCTACAGAACAGAGCAGAACTGCACCCTGATGTTTCTGAAACTGTAAATCTTTATAACAGGAGATTACCTTACCTCCTAGAAGGTAGACTGCTACAGGGACCAGAGTGGAAAAGCCTTCACATTCTTTCTAAAAACACTTTGTCTACGTGATCATTATTTAGTCAATGAGGATTTTTCATGCAAAGAAGAAGGGTTGGGTGGGCTTAGCTGTGATGAAACTCATAGAAACTTAGAATGAGTTCGTGGATCTTTCTTGATCGAGCCCAAACACAAGGAAAGGAGGAGTTGGAAAAATTTAGACCGTCATTTCAGAGTTGGAACGAGCCAGCGATTTGACTTTGGCCGGAGTTCTGAATGATGCAGAGCCTGTTTCCTTATCTGTTAAATGAGATGGCCAGGTTCAATTCGCTCTAACACCCTGGAGAGCTTGACAAGGCAGGAATGTGCCTGTCTTGACCAAGACATTCAACTCGGGAGCCCTCTTTGGACAGAATGCAAATCCGGGTACTTCGCTGAACACAAGCACAAGGAATCAGGCACTATGCAAGAAGCGGAACTGGTGCTCCATTTTACTGAGAGAGCACAACCTCATCACTTACCTTGCAGTACAGATATTTAGCCTCCTAACTATTCCAGGAAAAGAACCTACAGAGAGTCTGTGGAATAGAAGACAGTCAGCCAGTGAGAAGCCCCGCTCCTACACACCTTCTCTTAGGGGGCACAAGCCCTGGGTGAGATGTGTAACTGTTCTTCCTTTGTACCTGCAGATGGATGCATTATCAAATGCAAACATATGCTTAGGCCTGCCAACAGGTAAACAACGGTGTTAGTCCTGAAAAGAGAAGACTTGAAGCAGGGGTGCCCAGGTGGGGGTGGGGGTGGGGGGATACCTAACTTAAGAGTTCTGTAACCAGGATTTAGGGCTCCTCATCCTGCAAAGAACAAGAGTTTCCAGGAATACGTCAGCCTCTTCCTATCAGAAACTTCATGCTTCAAATAAAGACTTCTGTGTTTGGTAAAGAAGCTTTAGTGGTACAGTGGCTATGCATTAGGCTGCTAATCAAAAGGTCAGTAGTTCGATTCTACCTGCCACTCCACCTGTGCAAGATGAGGAGGAGGAGTCTTGGACCCCCCCCCTCCCCGGGGCAGCTCCACCCTGCCTATAAGGTCACTATGTGTCAGAATCGACCAAAGGTGGTGAGTTGAGTTATAGATATTCAGTAAAAGGGAGTCTTGTTTGCTTTTAATTGGGGAACATGGGTTAGGTTGTTACTACGGGTGTGGACGGTGCAGTGCAGGAAGGATTCACATTCAAACAGCTTTCTCACTGTGTCATGAACCAGCACATCGAAGCAAGGCCCTCTCTGAGGCTGGAGAGCCATCGCAACCTGGGACACTAGGCCGCTTGGTGCACACAGTCCTCTTACACAGGAAGTGGAAGATTTGTGTTTCGTGCCCCATCTCATGCTGCCTAGCTTGGAAGTTTTGCTTTAAAACTGATTGAATAACAGAAGGCACACTAATCTCAAGCGGAAAATCTGCAGAGGCAGCTACAACGGCCTAATAGTCAGTAAAGTAAGACCCGGCAAATGATAAGCCTTCAGAAGGACAATGCTTTGAGAAACCATTAGCAATTTATTCTCAGACAATGCTGCCCATTCACTCAAGAGTCCTCCCTAGTCTGCGGTGTTTAACTTCCAATTTTTTGGACCTGCCACCAGGGAGAGGACATAAGCAAAGTTGCATCAGAAGGCTTGATTTCTGTGCCTTCCACCTGGCCATGGAAGTCTTACAGGACTTCCCTTCAAAACAAGTCAAATGTGTGAATAGGCCTGAAAGAGCCCACATGATGCCATGCTCCAAGCCAACTGATCAGAATGGACACTTTGCCTGCCTCTCTTCCTAACAGAAATCTCTGACCTCTCATGAGGTATCACTTCCTCTGATCCAGATTAGTGGATCCAGAGTGAAGTTCATGCTCACCTTGGTACATGAGGCATTCTTTTTGTTTTTTTGTTTTTCTGTGGGCATCAGTGCCCTCTGGTGGGAGCAGGAGGCCCAGCCTTGCTCCTGAAGAGCTGCTGCTGGATTTGAACTGCCAAACCAGTGGGCTGCAGTCCCACACTCAACCACTATGCCACTAGGGCTCAGCCCTCATGAGTGTCATGGGGAAGCATAGGACTCCTCGCCTTGAGGCCAGAATGTGGACCTCCCAGCCACGCCATGGGAGCAACATGAGGCGCTCTATGCTTCTTAGGGTTTTCAGTGTCAGACACTCACTGGCAGAGTTCTACCCTGTTTCCTAGGGTCACGGTGAGTCAGAATGGGCTCAACCACAGGGAGTTCAGAACTTTCTACAGAGCTCGATGAAGCCGTGAACAGGAAACACATCTGGTTGTGTCCTTGTATGAACATTTTGAGCCTGGTGCTATCTGTCTTTGACACATGTTATGCAAAAATACAAGACAGAAAATTATGATGGGCGATGTCTATGCATTTGAGGTGTGCTCAGCTAAGGCCAGCACTCAGGTCCTATGGGAAGAGTGCTGCCTTTTCTTTTAACTGAGAGGCAATCAAGTGAAACTCTGACTAACAACTTCTGGGAAAACCAATTAAGTCATCACGTGAAATGAACCTAGAGTAGGGTTGTCTGGACTCACAAACTTCAAGAATAGAGCCAGATATAGTAAAGGACATCCATTATGTGACTCATGAGGATCTTATATAGGTTGTCTGGGGTTGTAACTCATTTTATGGGAGTGGCCCACCTCATCTTTCTCCTGAGGAGTTAATGGTGGGTTGGAACTACCACCTTTCCCATTACTGCTCAATGCCAACACAACCACACCAATGTTTAAGGTTTGCTACCCCTCTTTTAGGATGGCACCCAATTGATGGCACTTGATGACCAGCTAAAAAGTCAATAGTTTGAACCCACTTGGAAGTACCCAGGGAGACACACCTGGAGGTCTGCTCCAAGAGGTCAAAGCCTTGAAAACTTCCTTCTGCTCCACACATGGCAGGCTTCCACCTGTCAACATCAACTAGACAGCAGCTCCGATGCTTCTCTTCAAAACAAAATCAAACAAAACATAGCCAAATGCCACCCAGTTATCTTCAGAGAGGCCAATTCAATCACATAGACATGAGCAACAGAGGAAAAATCAAGGGTCCTGAAGCCTAAGTTGGTTTCTTCAACCTAGGACAGACTCACATGGACTTTCTACTTTCTGGGCTAGGATTAGGTATTCTCTGTATCCATTTCTTGAATGAATGAGTGGAAGAAAGGCATTTTCCAGCTCAAAAAGTTTAGCATCTTCATCTTGCTTAAAATGTATTATTGAAGGTCCTTATTGAGGTGGTTGGAATATGCAATCCTCCTCTCAGGATTCTGAGTCAGAGAGTCTACTATTTATGATGTAGGTAATTGTGAGTAAGGGCCTTAGCAATCAGACCCTCCGATCCCTCATCTATAAAAATGGCAATATAAAGACCTACTTTAGGTGCCTGTTTATATGTGACTAGGAGGAAGAACCTCTGAATGCAGCTATAAACACTGGGGGAACATTCACATCTGCATTGCCAACTGACAGAAGTTGTCATCCTCATCTATCAAAATGAAAATGAAATGAGCCCCAAACAAGTGGCGGGATCATCAGAAGGAAACAAAGTAAATACCGATGTGACATAGTTTGTGTTTGGGTGAACAGAGTTCTGTGTGAGCCCAGCACTTGGTCTATGGGCACTCCACCGGGGCACCTACTATCCACATCTGGTTGAGGACTGAGCACTCAATTTAATAACAAGCAATAGTAGTGGCCATTGTTTGGTGCCATCACTTCCATGCTAACTCACGAGGGCTCTGAGCACAGAAGAAGGAAGTACGGCCTGGCCCTGCCCCGGGCTCACACTTGTTCCTGTGCTTGAGCTCATTGCTGCAGCCACTGTGCCAACTTGTCTTGTTGAGGGACTTCCGCTCTTTCACAGCACCATTAGAGGAGATGCAGAAGGTAGCTCTTGGCCTGTTTTTTCATCTAGGGAAGTTTTTAAGAACAAGCACAGCACCTTGACCTTTATAAGTTGGTGCTTATGCCTGGATCATCCTCTATGTGGAGGGTTACCACATCATCTCTGTGGGGGCTCTCTTGGCTTCTGGGCTAGAAAGGAAAGTTAACCATGACATATCCAAGTCCTCAGGTGACTCTACTTTCAGAGAAAGCAGAATTACAAAGTGTCATACCTCCACCTCCAATAGAAGTCTAAGACTGACTTTCCATCTCGTGGGTTGCCAGTCACCCATGGCTACTACACACTGCAAATGTGGCTGTCAACATGAAGATAGGCTGCAATGTACATACAAGCCCAACCCTGATCAAGTTGCTGGGTGTTAGACTGCTAACCACAAGGTCAGTTGTTCAAATTCACCAGCTGCTCTGCCAGAGAAAGATAGAGGCTGTTGGCCTTTAGAGAGTTACAGCCTCAGACATACTATATCAGTTTGCTCTGAGTCCAAATCCATTCAATGACAGTGGGTTTCATTTTGTTTGTTTGCGCATATGTAAAAAGAAATGAAAAGTAGATCATTAAAAATTGACAGTGATTACATGTTGCTTTAATAGTTATTTTGGATCTATGGGGTTATATTAAAGATAACACTAAGATGAAAAACACTTCCTTTATATGTGGCTGCTTTTTGAATGTGGCTACTAGAATTTTTTTCTTGGAAGTACAGACAGAACATTCCCTAGAAGCAATGGAGGCAAGAATGTTCACGCACGTTGGTCATGTTATCGGGAAGGTTCGGTCCCTGGGAAAAGACACGATGCTTGGTGTAGTAGAAAGTCAGTGAAAAGTACGAAGACCCTCAAAGACATGCATTGACACTGTGAACTTAAACACAGGAGGACAGCACAGGACTAGGCAATCATGTTTCTTTCTGTCCTACACGGGGCAGCTAGGAGTCAGCACTGCCTCCACTGCATCCAACAACAACAACATGAGAAGGTTGAAAATTGCAGGTGAGACATTTGCAGGATCCCTCTGGGAGGGCACAGGCCTAAGTTTGGCAGGTACCCTTCAGACAGGCAATGTCACAGGTACAAATGTAAGGGAAGAAAAGAGTCATGAGAATGAATGTAGTACAAAATGCTAATGGCCACTATTCTCATCATAGCGATTCTTGGAGGTTCGTAATTCTAACTGCCATAACCCTGTCTTCAATACTATATCAGCTGCCCATGCTACAAAGCTGGGTGGTTGATGCCCAGGCTCAGGGAGACTCTCTAGGAGAGGACAGAAGTGTGCTCCAGGATTTCTTAGACTGTGATCTTTACAGGAAGAAGTTCTAGTGATGCTGTGGGTTAGTGTTGAGCTACCAGCCACCAAGTTGATGGTTTGAAGTCACCAGTTTCTCTGGGGGAGGAAGATGAGACTGTCTGTTCTCCATCCAGATGCAAAGTCCCATCTTCCCCCAGGGAGCAAAACCCAAGGCTCCAGGATGGCTGTGCATCACCATCGAAGCCCATGGCAGGGGGGTTGGATTTGAGGTTTGATCTTTACCAAGAAGCTTGCTGGTCTCGCTCACCTCCAAGTGGTTAGTGGATTCTAGCTCGGCACCTTTGGGAGAGATGTCAAGTGCTTCATCTTTGTCATTGTGTCCCCAGGGCTCCTACGGAACTGGGAATTCCTTCTAAAACAGGTCTTTGGAAACCCCACAAATCCCTTCAACACCTTCCAACCTTTTAAAAACAACATATATTTTATACATATATGACAATGAGATGCACATTTAACCACAGGCTAACCCCAATACACCAGAATAAGGAGGGTGACCATGGTGACGTATACAGCTGATCATATTATGAAACCCTCATCAGATGCCAAAGATGACTGGAGACTCATGAAATAGGGGATCTGAGATATGTACAGGGATACAATGTTCTTGCAAAACTTCTTTCCTTCCTGGGGGACATGAGAAATCTTTCTGAGGGTAAAGTTCACTTTAATTGCAAAACATACCCATCTCACTCTCCCCCCAAGGACTTGTTGCATTGTCTATAATATAGCTTTGTTTTTTTATGCTTAAAAATAGAGGAAAGAAATGATTCAATAAACACAGTTATGTCATGGTAGTCTTATTTCTTATTCCGCGCTCTAGTTAGTCTCAAGGCAGGGCTTGAATTAATTCAATCTGATGTCTGTACTTAGGTCCTTTCATCCAATTCTTCTTCACAACTAATAAAACCCTAATTCATGGTAATATATTTATTTCTAGTTCAGTTCTTGTTAAGGAGTGTAGCACTTTACAGAAAACTAATTAATATCAATCATATATTATCCACTGTAAAGGCTTCAGTGGAAAATCCTCCACGGAGGAGAGGGGGAGTAGATGAACTAGGGGGTCTTGGTCCAACCTACCTACCCTGCATTTCAGAATTGAGAAGGAGAGAGCAAGCATCATCTCCACAATGAATGTTGTTGAAGATGTGCATCGTGGGCAGGCAGGAAATTAGGAATGCTGGCTCTGATTCCTGATAGAGCATGGCCTTGATGTGCCCCAGGATGGAGTTTATACCCTCCGGGACTCTGTCCCCTATTTAATGTAATAACCCATCAATTTCAAGTAAGGACAGTGATTCCAATTCACAATCACAGTCTGGGAAACAATGAGTACCATGATGAATAGCTCGCCCTCTAGAATCATTAGCAACAATTCTGTTCATGGGATACTGCCGTGGGATGTAGGTGGCATCGGGTATGCTGGGCCTGCACCTAAGAGAAGACTTCGAAAGGTTTGTAGAAAAACAAAAATAAAAGAGAATGGGTCTTTCCCATGAACTTTCTGAATTACGCCTTGCCTCTTGTTAAGTCAATGGTAGTTTTAGTTAGAATCCTTAACTATGACATCGACAGTGTCCTCGGAAGTAATGCTCTGCATAACATGCATATATATGCATGTGGGCAGTACCTATGCATCTATTCATCTATATATGCAATCAAACACACCGTGATCAAATTGATCCCATCACATTGTAACCCTGTGAACTAGCACACAACACTCCCATGGGGTTTCCAGAAACGGAAACCATTACATGGGCAGATTGCCTTATTTTTTCCTCACGGAGAAACTGGTAGGTTTGAACTGCTAACCTTGTGATTAGCGCACAAGGCCTAATCCGTTAAGCCACCAAACTCCAAACCTCCAAACTCAATGGCACCAAACTCCAGACTTCCTGCCCTCAGGTTGATGCTGATGCACGACCACCCTCTGGGACTGGGGAGAGCTGCCCCTGTGTTTGTGAGACTGTCACTCTTCATGGGAAGTGACAGCCCTGGCTACCTCCAGTGAAGCAGGGCGGGATTTCTCAGTGCAGGCCTTGTGGGTCACATCCATAGCGTAATCACGATGCTGCCAGGGCTCCTTTAGACACAGTATCCACACCGACTGCTAGTGAGTCCATTTGACTCACAGAAACCCTGTACAGTGTGTCTGAGACGGCCATCCTTTATGGGAATGGGCAGTCTCATCCTTTTCCTGTAAGTAGTCGGCATATTTGAACCACAGACCCTAACTGTTAGCAGCCCAACACCTACCTCAAAGTGCTATCAGGGATAATATATATACATATATATACACACACACATATATCCACATGCACATATATATCCACACGTATATATGTATTTACAAGCATACATATATATTCCAATAGAGGAATATAAATATATTAACATATGTATGTGTGTATGCAGATTCTAATAAACCAAACCCAAATCAAAAACAATAGGTTCCCTGAAATACATGCTAATACTCTCCAAGCTTTGTAAATGAGATGTTTCTTTCATGTTGTAAAAGTTTCTTCACACTGAAAAACTGGCAAATTAAAAAAATAAAAGGAACACAGTTTAAAATCTACTAATCTTTTATCTATCTATCATCCATATCTATCTCTCTATTTGTCTATCTATCTATCTCTACTGCCTTTTGAACAATCGGCATACAAAACCTCCACCTCAGAGATAGATACAAGCCAAAGCAAACGAACTCACTGTCACGAAGTCATGCCAACACAAAGCCACCTGATAGGACAAGGTAGAACTGGCCCAAACTGTAACTTTATGGGAGTAGAAAGTCCTGTCTGTCTTCCTCAGTGGGACTGGTGGCATCAAACTGCTGACCATGCTATTAGCAGCCCAGCAGGTAATCGCCATGCCACCAGGGTCCCTTCAGATACATATGTTTGTGTTTGTGTGTGTGTGCATGTGTGCATAAATTCTGATCATTACAATTTATAACAAAACTCCAAACATCAATCGCATACACTCTCCTAGGCATGAGGACAGTGATACTCACATTCAAAACAGGATCCATAGATGGTTACCTGGGTCCTAGGTCACCCATCCCATCCCACTGCTGTGCAAATACATGCAGAGCCGTGGACTGAGCAGTCCAGGCAGGGGCTCCAGCACTCGACTTTTTAATTCACAAGGGCATGGTGACGTGGGAGGGCACCTCGGAGCCACTGCTCAATGAACTCCACCGTGGGGGAGGGCTCTGAAACCCAATCCCCGCCAGATACGGACGTAAGAGCAAATATGTACAGTATCATGTGCTTCCCAGCCACCCTGGGTCTCGAGGGAGCGCTCTGACATCAGCAGCTGAAACAGGTGGAAAATAAAACCCGCGTGCAAGGCACCAAGTAAATATAGCAGCACTGTAATGTTTCCTAGGTGCACCCGCCCTGTGATTTCGGTCGTGTGATGACACTTGATTCCATGAACCCGTTCGGGACAGCCTTCCAAGCTTGTCATGCCCTACCCACTGGCAAACTCGAAGTGACTGGCAAGTTATGGACAAACGGAAGAGTTCTCTGATGCTGCTGCACTTTGGTGGCAAGAACTTCACTTCCCTCTCTCTCTTTGGGTGGGTGTGGGTGCGCGTGTGAACGAAGAGCTTGGAACTGTCTCGTGTCTGCCCACACCTCTGTGAGCACATGTCCCCTGCTGCAGCTTGATGGAAAGACAGATAGGACGGAGACCGTCTGAAGCTCACAGGCACAGAGCAGGTGCCCACCGAGGCGATCCGGTTGGAGGCAGAGGCTGGAGTCAGCTGAGGTGGACTAAGCCAGGAGCGGCCACAACTATTTGCTTTTGAATTTAAGAATTACTGGCAGAAGGGCACCCTGTAACATGTGTATAAAATTACTTAATTCGGCTGCTATTTCCCTTTCTGCACACAGATACTTTTTTACACTTTGACAGCCGCTGGCTCTGAAAGCAGTCTCCTTTTTGTTGGATCTCCTTAGAAACACAAATCTTGTCCCCTGGCAGCGGTGGCGCTAAGAGCTGCCCCACATGCCCAAACTAGTTCTCCCTCGCAGCTTTCATTCACAGTAAGTGGCATGGAAGGAGGTCAACCCTTCTCAAAAAAAAAAGAAGAAGAAGAAGAAGCACAACACTTGGAGTTCTTCGCTGCTCTTCAGAATCTATTTTAGAGAGTCACACTCCCTGGTAAAGAGTGGCTTCCCCTTTGGAAATGTTGGCGACAACTATTGACAACTTTATGGGCAAAGAGAGTGTCAGTGGTTTCAACTTCTGACCTAACCATTTCTCCCAGAGGATCCAGGAAACCCAGAGTCAGGGCAGGAGGAGACTGCCAGCCCTACCCCCACCCCCAAATAACCCTTTCATCTGAAATCCACTTATGGCATGCATACATGTTATAGCTTTTCTTTCCTGAGGTGTTCCTTGAATGCTTAACTCAATCATGCCATCTTAATCCTGTAAGTTTCCATAGTAACCTACCTCTGTTACGAACAAGTCCAAAGAGTGAATGGCACAGGAAAACAGATCTCTTCCCACCATCCTTCTCCAAATGTCTTAGAACAGGGTGCTCTCTACTTCTCCAAAGTCCCAAGTGTGTGGCCCTCTGAGCTAGCGTGAAAATAATTGCAGCCAGGGGACAATAGCACACTGGATGCTGCCCCAGTGCCCAGCACTGTGCTGAGGATTGTGGGGATTACCTCATTTAATCCTCCCACGAGCAGCAGCAGGAGGGAGTGCTATGATTACATTCTTATTGTGCCCAGTCTATGGATAAGCACACCGAAGCTTAGAGAAGTTAAGTAACTTTTCTAACAGCATAAGCTGATATGTGGGGGACCTGACACTTGAACTATGTTCCAGGGGACTTCAAAGATGTCTTTTTCATAACCACCAGGCTTTGCAGACAAATGACATATCTGTTTGTGACCAACAATTCTATCGTTTAAACATCCAAGAGTCACCCCAAAGTCAGTTCATGGATTTGAACCCAACCACAACAAATCAACAACAACAACAACAACAACAAAAACAACAAACAACTCACAGGCATTTGATGGATTCAAACTCACAACAACCCTCGGGGACAGAGTAGAACTGTCCTTGTGAAATTCAGAGAGTGTAACAACTCTTCATGGGAGTACAGAGCCTCCCCTTTCTCTCCCAGAAGGACTGGTGGTTTCAAACTGCTCACCTCGCGATGACCAGCCCAACATGTCATTCAAACCACTAGAGGAATGAAGGAAAGGCCAGAACAAAGATCACATGCCACGTGACCCTGAGTTGGGTCCTTACAAATAGGACCCAACTTGTGAGAAACCTTACAAGTGACCACACTTGTCTGTGATGCTGGTCTCATTCTTCATGTGAAATAGAGAGGATTGCTTTGCTATTCATAAAGTTTGCTAGGGGATGTTTGCTTCCAATCATAGAGTGGCACCCTGAAAGGAGAAAGAGCCCTTATTATGTCATCTCCCCCTTCAATGCAATTAGGACTGCTCTTCAGCACAGCCAGGACAAATCAATGCCAGAATGGTGCACAGCTTAAGGAGCTCTGGTTAGATAGGACATCATCCAGAGGACTGCTAATATCAACCCACCAACTGCTCTGTGGAGAAAGATATGGTTGACTGCTATTGCAAAGAACAGTGGCCACTCTGGGAAACCCCCAAAATCAGTTCTACACTTTTGTGTAGGGTCTCTGTGCATCAGAATGGATTCATTGGCAGAGTGTTAGGATACAGCTGGGCCAAACTTATCCACTGATGTCTTTCTGGCCATTAGTGCGCTATCCTGGAAATCTGTATCATGAGGTTCAATGGGCTTATCTAACTGCATGGCAAAACACATTAAAAAGATATTATCTTAGCCTCTGAAAAATACCAACAGTAGAATCAACTTCCAATTTATTATATATATCGATGTTTTAAAACCTATGCTTTGAAATGTGGTCCATTGTGAAAAGGTTAATGGTTCAGGGCCATTCAAAACTCATTATGGAGTCAGTCTTCAAAGAGGGGCCTAAAATTGATGATTTTCAAATTTCCTCTGACCTGGATGGCATTGTCAAGGTTAGCACTGGACTTCAAACCACTAGGTGTTGGGTACAAATCTACCCATTGCTCTGTGGGAGAAGGGTGAGGTGGACTGCTCTTGTCAAGTTTGAAAAAGCCTCAGAACCCTTAAACAGGGTCATTGTAAGTCAGGATTGACTCCAGAGCGGTGGATTTGGTTTTGGAGATAACCAATATGAATAAAGCAATCTCCATTAGACGTCTTTACAGAAAACATGGGCTTTGAAAAATTTGTGGTCCTGGTCTTGAAGCAATAATAACCTGGCCATTAGAAACTAGGCAAGCGAAGGTTCATTCCCAAACCACCACTGCCACCTGTGTTCTAGCTCCCAAACCAATTCAACCAGAGAGACAGTCATTGAAGTAGAATGCTGTGAGTCTTGTAAGATTGTCAAGCCTGATCCAAATGGCTGATTATATAATATAAATAGATAGATAGATATAATAGATACGATAGATACAATCAGTGATGGATAGATAGATACAATAGATAGATGATAGATACAATTGATGAGGGATACAATAGATAGATAGATAGATAGATAGATAGATAGATAGATAGATAGATGATAAATAGATAGATAGATGATGATGATAGATAGATAGATAGATAGATAGATAGATAGATAGATAGAGAGATAGAAAAACAACTTTGTAAAAGAGCCCTGAGCCAAATTTACAACCATTTGTCCCATTCCAGAATGCAAACTATGATCCTGGGAAGAAATGTTTCAAAGCAGAATCATCCCTGGGTGCAGAAGGCCTTGGCTGTGAAGGTACTACCTGGAGATGGTCCACTTCAATGTATGCCATTTCAGTCTGCTGGGTTAAATTTTTAACTACTCTGACTTTTAATGTTGACCTCTAGAATATGGGATTCCCTTCTTCTCAGCCTCGTCTCTGGTCTTCCACATGGTGAACCATTGGCTATGGAGAAAATCCTTTTTCCACGCTGACCTGCAGGGGGCACTACCACAAGGTCTGTTCCATCTTGGTTGAAGTTTCTCAGTTGCAAAGGACAGTTCTCTGTTGCCTTCTCTCGCTGTGAACATCTGCCCTTTTAGTTCATGGTGGAGAGTTTGAGACTGATAAACACTCATACATGTATGAGAAGCCACATTTCTCTCTTAAATGTGGAGTCCCATCCACAAGGAATGATCATTATGTTTGGAACAAAGTGAGTCTCTGAATTCGATGTGTGGAGATACACTTAAAAAGACCAAAGATCCATGAGTGAAAAAGATCTGGAAAACACTGGAAGTAAATAATAAAAATGTGTTCAAAATCTGAATTCACAGCCCATGCTTGGACACTGAACATTTGAGCAAATGCCTGAGACATCATTCATGTTGCCACCAATGTAACTTGCTATTAATCAAGGAGTGATGGACAATGTCTACACTTCTCAGTTTCAAGACTCTCTTTCAAAGACAAAGTTATGAGAACACAAAACAGGAGAAAGGCAATAATTCATCACTCAGAAAAATTAAGGGGCTAGGAAGGGGCTGAAATGTAAATGATTTACATATATACAACTTTCCCTTGAAGGGCTGCTTTATAAAACTCTTCTATAAAGGCGCAGGGTTCAAAATAAATAAATTCAACTAGCAACATAGGGGAGAAGATATGCATTCTCAGGACTCATGTGTTCTTTTTTTCTAGGTATTATCAGTCCTCACCGTCACCACTTGAATGAGGAATGGGGGCCCTGTAGGGAAAACATCATGCTGCCTGGAAAATTGTCCATGAAGAATCCACCTCTTCAATTTATGTCAACCGCTGTTATTTATAGTCACAGACAGTAACTTTAGACATGTCAGAGGGTTCAGAATGCACTTCCTTCTTCCCAGAATACACTTCCTACTCCCTTGTCCAGTAAATAGGAACGGTTCATGCTTTTCCTAGTCTGTGTCGGTATAGAAGGTTGGTCCTAACACAGTCAAAATGAAATCTCATGATCTTGATCAAAGGTGTCATAAGGCCATGGCAGAAACAAAGATACAAATGTGAAACTAAACTGACTGCCACTGAGTCCCTCCCCAATCACAGTGGCCCACTAGGACAAACCAAAACTTCCCAGTGAGTTTTCAAGACTGTACACCTTTAGAGAAAGGAGTAGGAGGCCTCCTCTTTCTCTGGCAGAGTGGCTGGTGGTTTTGAATTGCTAAGTCTGTGGTTAGCAGCCCATGATGGAACCCACTATAGCTGAAACAGTTCTCTCCGGGTGTGCTAGTACACTTGACCCTGCTATAGCCCTGGGAGACCAGGGATACCGACTCCCCTGAAATCAAAAATCAACTTGTAGCAATTCCCTAATTATTGAAAATGGCATACAGCCCCTCTCACTTGGTTGTCACGAGTCAGAGTCCACTTGCTTGCCATTGGTAGAATACCAGTCAACTGCTGTGAGCATGCTGACGGCTCCATAAAGAGTGAGAGTGGGCTCCTGCTCCATATTCAATTCAAAACACAAGCACACTCATTGCTAAATTGTATATCCATAGAAGATGTCCTCAAATAAAAGCACAAGATCTGGATGAAAATAAAAGGGGGGAGGTAGGGTGGCTTCCAGAATACATACTTGCCTAGAAAGGAGTGGATTCTTTTGTTTTTGTTTTGTTTTTTGTTTGTTGTTGTTGTTTTTGGGGGGCATCACTGCTCTCCGGTGGTGGGAGTAGGAAGGGAGTGGATTCTTATAACTTTGGAGTGTGAATACACATTGGGCATGGAGGAGGGGGAATGGCAAAGGGAAGGATGGTAATGAGGAAATGAACCCTGGAGTCTTCACCTAGCTCTGAAACTGGTTCCAGTTTTCATCAAGACAGCTGTGATCTAAGGTGATCCCAGCCAATGGCTGATTTTCATGGAATAGATTACCAGGCCTTTAAGCTACCAGTCTTTTAGTTAGCAGTAGATTTCTTTCCGCATTTGTTCCACCCAGGGATTCTCTGACACTCTCCAACTCTGTGTAATGGGCCAAGATGCTTGCTATTGCTCGGCTTCTATAAAATAGAAGTGGAACTACTAGCTGCATAGGGTATGGGACTGTGGTGAATTAAATTTTGTCCATCAAAAAGATAAGGATGAAGACCTAATCCCCGTACCCATTGAGTGTGACCCTGTTTGGAAATAAGGTCTTAGCAGGTGTTATCAGTTATATCAGCATGATTGCAGAGTGGGCCCTCACCACTCCCATGTGAGTGGTGAGACATAGAAAAGACAGCCATGTGAAGGGATCACATCATATTCGTTTTGAAGACACAATTCAAGCCATAGTAATTACATAAGCCATGAAGGCAGGGGTATCAAATGAGATGAAGTATGTGGGTCCTTTTCAAAGGGTCAAGGAAGTTGATAGACACTCAATGGTTCAAGATGTTCAGCTTATGACCAAAGAGTCATGTAAATGCCTAGACTGGTGTGATCAACAAGTCAAGGGAAAAAAGAACCTCCAGCTGTCACCACCCCATCGGGAGCAACACTAGTCACGACGCCCACAAAAGCCCAGGATTATGGTCTGTAATGTGGTTTCAAAAGGAGCCCGGTGATCAAGAGAAGAGGAAATGCATGCAAAATGCAACTGAAAGAAGCTGGTTGGGATGTCAGTTTCAAGATGATAAGAACATTCCTTATTGTTTTGAATCGTCTGGAGGATTTAATAAACAGGCAAGACATTGAGGACAACTGTCAATGAAGGCTAGATTTCTATAGTTAGGTCAAAGGAGCCCTGGTGGCAAAGGTTATGTCTTGTGCTGCTGACTTCAGGGTCAGCAGTTTAAATCCACCAGTTCTTCTCTAGGGGGAAGATGAACCTTTCTATTCCTGTAAAGATTTGCCATGTTGTAAACCATAGGGCATAGTTCTACACTGTCTGATAGGATTCTTTTGAGTAGGAATCAATGCTGTGGCAGTGGGTTTAGGTTTGGATATTGCTATATGGGAGGAACGTGGGACTTCTTTTTTCAAATTTTCCTTAGGATTCATGTAAACCATTTGGTTTTGAGCCAAAAGTGTGTGTGGCGGGGAAGGGAGGCATATATGGTCATACATCCATCTGTGCATTCATCTTTTCACCAAGCAGGCACTGAACGCCTGCTATATGCTGCCAGAGTCATGTAAGACTGTGATGATGATAAAAACGATGAAAGCTTAGTCTTTGAACCACTTATAGCCTAGTCAGTGAGCAGATGAATGGGCAATTAAGTTACACTAGAGCTCCATTTTGGAATAAGTTATACAGCACATCAGAGAAAAAGAGGATGCCCCTCGATGAGTTGAATTGACACAGGACTGCAACAATGGGCTGAAACATTTATGAAGATAGTGCAAGGCTATGCAGTGATTTACCTTACTGCACACAAGGTCACATCAGTCAGAATCAACTCAATGGCATCTAGCAGCAGCAATGGCATATATAAATTATGTGTGTATGTATGTATACTTCTATATAATTTATATCTATTACTTTCATGTAAATGGACATATTCCTGTATATAAACTTTAAAAAGAATTCTTTCTCAGAAAATAGAAAAAGATAACAAGGAGAATGTCAAATGTCAACAGTAAGAGACAAATGTTATTAATGTGACTTACTCTGAAATTTGCATTTGTGAAAGGCATCCTGAGTGTTATCTCAGACCAACAAATAAAGATGTACATCATTCTGTGTAGCAACTATCTAATATTCCATTGTGTGAAAGTGCCTTGATTTATTTAGCCAATATTCCATTCGTGGACAGTAAGGTTGCTTCCAATTTGTGAAAGTGCTCTGTAAATGACGAAGGAGCATGCAAATTCTAGTTATCCTCAACATGAGTTTTAAAATAAATATCTAGAAATTGTCATGAGATTCTTGAAATGTTCTCCCCCCCCCCCACTATGTCTTTAACTTCCTGGAAATCAGTCTTCCACCTCACCATCTTTAGATCATCATTCAAGATGTGTGACATTTGAATAGAAAAGCATATGATCTACTGAATCAGAACTAAGGGAATGTGTTGGGGTCTGTCCTAAAAGGCACATTTCAGTACAGATATCAACACCTTTCCTGGCACCTATTCTCTCTCTTACCCTGCTTTGCTTATGGATAAACATGGCTCTCTGAGTTATCGTTCCTGCTTTAGCCTCTGTGCCCAAACTTTAGACATTTTTTCCAGCAAGGAGCTCCCAAGTCCACTTTATGAATCAGAGAGAATCACCTCAAGCAATAAAACCTAAGAGGGGGCTTCAAAACGTTTTTGGGGGCAATCCCGTTGCCTTGCAATCCTACTTTTCCACCAAATTTGTGAAGTCCTCTCCTAGCTACTATCTCCATATTTATCTATCCACTACTTTTCTGCCTGTGTGTGGTGCTGTGGTAGCTTGTGTGATGCTGGCTGCTATGTCCCTGGTGTTGCAAATACCAACAGTGTCACCCAAAGTGATAAAGGTCCCAGCAGAGCTTCCACAAGGAAGATGTATTATGAAGAAGGATTAGACAACCACTTTGGAAGAAATAGCCTCTAAAAAGCTTATGAACAGCAGGAGAACATTGCCAGAGATAGTTTCAGAAGATGAGACCCTCAGGTTTGGAGACAGTCAAAATGGGACCGAGAAAAGACTTCCTTCCTAAAGTGGAGTTGACCATAATGACATGGATGGAGCAAAGCTTTGGGGACCTTCATGTGCTGATGAGGTTTGATTATCAAGATTCAAGAAATATAAAGCCATATCCACAACTGAGAGGCTACCACACAAAGGATACTTCTATCAATGGCAGAACTTTTATTTATATTTGTTTTCACATTCTAGGCTACTTGAAAGTCAGAATTATATCTTATTCCTCTCTGTTTCCCCATCATTGCCTCATAGAATGCCCCTAAGAGTAGATGCTTATTAAATATTCACATATAGACAAGAGTTGGAAGGATGAATAAACTCCCTGCTCTTAAATAACTCATTGTTTAGGAACTGAAATTAAAATAAAATAAGCTGTTCTCTGTGAGTAAAACCTGACAATATTTCTGGTAGAGTTGGGTAGAGTATCCAAATGCATAAAAGCAAGTAAATTAGGATCACTACTTTGCTAACAATATACTTTTTTTTTCTATTAATTAATGCGGTGACTTAGTGGGAAGGCGTCGGAGGAAACAGAGGGCCCTGCGGATATCAATTTCACAAGAGAAGGTGGTTTGTGCCTTGAGATATATTATGGATGTACAACTCCCAGCTCTGATCCCAGCATGAGCTAGGTGACTTCAGCTTATAAAACTCTGGCCTTTCACCTCTTCAAAGTTACAATTAACTACTCTGCGGGTCCACTTATTCAACAAATATTTACTGCATGCCCAGTATCTCCTGAGTATGAGGATAAGAGTCAGGGTGTGGAAAGAGAGTCTGATACATGAAATGATAATAGCGATTATTTACATTCAAAATAGATTACATATAAAAAGTGAATGCCTCTTAATAATAAACCTTCAGGACAAAGGGGAGGTCTTGTCTATGTAGATCTCCTAAGCATGCCTGGGTGGTCAATAAAATCCATCCAGAGATGCCTTGGGGAAGAGCCTGGCAATTTGTACCCAAGGATCACAGTCCTCAGAACCCGAAGCTGTGGCTGTAGCTCAGTATCTCTGGTTGGTTCCGATCTATGCACAAATCCTGTGCCATCCTCATGACTATCCTTACGCTGGAGCCCATTGGTGCAGGCACTGTGTCCATCCATCCTATGGAACAGTTCTCTTATGCACATGTAGGGTTGCCATGCATTGGAATCAACTCAATGGCAAATAACAATCATAATATTAAAAGAGCAGTATAGTACTTCCACGTAAAGAAAAAAACAAAACATTTTTTATCCCAACATGGGAGTTAGAAAATCTCATTCATCCTTCCCTGGCTGTACTAATGATGTCCTTAGGGATTCCAAGCACTCTGGTCTTCCAATGGGTAAACACACAGCAACGAATCTAAAGTTGGGAGACTCAAATCCAACAGCAATGCTACAGGAGAAAGGACTGGCAGTCTGCTCTCACGAAGATTCACAGTCTAGAAAAGTCAATGGGGGTGGCTCTGCTTTGCCCCACAGG
Organism: Nesogale talazaci; assembly: GCA_004026705.1. Classification (NCBI taxonomy): domain Eukaryota; kingdom Metazoa; phylum Chordata; class Mammalia; order Afrosoricida; family Tenrecidae; genus Nesogale; species Nesogale talazaci. Next base: position 21,253 of record PVJH01003181.1, read on the forward strand.
GTTGCTATGGGTGAGAACTAGCTCCCCAACACACACAACAACCAGACATCCGTTGGTGACAAAGATACACCTGTTCATTTCTGAATTCTGGGTCAAAGACAACTGAGGCCATTAGGCCACTCATTGCCATGAATAAAGGGGGCCAGGGTGGCTTGTGGGTCAGGGATTTGCCATGCCTGCACCACATATTACATTCTGATTCAGTTTCTCTGTCCTTTATTGTCCTCTCTGCATAACTCTTTTCCTACTCTATGGGGAACAGTTTTACCAACTAACTGCCCTTGAGTTGATTCTGTTTCTAAGTGCTCCTATAGGTTTTCTGAGGCTGTAAAATCTTTATGAGGGGAGATGATAGTCCCAGCTCTTCCTTCCAAATGCTTGTGGGTTTGAACTGACAACCTTGAGATTGCCAGCCCAACACATAACCCACTATGCCACCAGGGCTCCTTCAGACTGGTTTTTAGGATCCACCGCTTTTGTAAACCATGACCCAGCTTAGTCAATAATGAAGGCTGCCTTGCCCCACACTGCATCACCCATCCTGTCATTCTACATCAAGCACCAGGTTCTTCTGATTGCTTCCTTTGGAGATGTCTTAATTTTGAAAAAAAAAAATTCAGCAAGTTCCTTGAGGTCAACAGCTTTTTTTTATTATCCAATTTGACCTTGACATTGCTAAACACACTCTTACCTCATCAGACCAAACTAAAATTCACTGCTATCAAGTTGATTCCAAATGTGTGTGTGGTGTGTGTGTGTGTGTGAGAGAGAGAGAGAGAGTGAGAGAGAGAGAGAGAGAGAGAGAGAGAGAGTATCCCTTTCTGGCAAAATAGAATGGCCTCATCTGGTTTGCTGGGCAACCATCTTTGAAATAGAAGCACTGCATTAGTTAAATCTGCTGCAGAAGGCCTCTTTAAAGTACTGAAAAGCAAGGATGTCACTTTAAGGACTAAGGTGTGCCTGACCCAAACTATGGTATTTCCCATTGCCACCCATGAATGTGAACATTGGAAACTGAGCAGGGAAGACCAAAGAAAAAATCCATGCATCTGAATTATAGCATTGAAGGAGAATAATGGAGGTATGATGGACTTCCAAAAGGACAAACACATCTGCCTTGGGAAAAGCATGCCATGGTTAGCATGCCTTTAGAGGCAGAATGGCAGGATTTCCTTTTCTATATGGTGGACGTGTTATCCAGAGAGACCAATCCCTGGACCAGGAAGCCATGCTTGGCAAAGTAGAGATGCAGTGAAAAAGACAGATGTCCTTGGTGAGATGAATTGGAGCCTTAGCTACAACAGGCAAAGGAACAACCATGAGGACAGGACAGGACCAGGCAGGGGTTCTTTAGTAAACTGTGCTAGAGTTCCTTTGGGGTAACACTGACTCACAACAACAACAACAACAACAACAATGACCATATTTATAAGACCAAATGGCCACATCTTCCTCCCAAGCTGGGGAGTTCTCACTGCCAACTTTTCATCCAGCACCCCAGGACTGAGCTCCTACAAGACCTTTGCTGTGTCCAAAGTACTCAATAAACGTGAGCTTTATGGTTGCTCGGAGAAAGGATCAGGTTCAGCTTTGGAAACCCTCGATTCACGCCTGATTCCCAACTACCCGGTGTATGGCTTTGGGTAAATTCATGTTCATGTTTGCAAACCTCGGTTTCGCCATCTCTGAGGTCGAGGGATCACAGGAGGCTTCCCTGAAGGTCTCGAACCAACTGAACCCTTCAATGATTGTACAGATCTTCTTGGACTTGGAGAAGTACTGCTGCACTTGGAACTATGTCATTTCATCGCATCAAACAAGAGCTTTTTCTTTTTTCCTGTGTGCAAGAGAAGTGACTTGTGCGTCACCTCAAGAGCGAGCTCAGCTTTGGCTCCCCCTCTAGTCGAAGTTTCCAATACATGAGGAGTGAGTCTCTCATCTCACTTCAGCCCTTAGGAGCGGGAAAGTGTGTGAGGGGAGAAGCCCACCCTCTCCCTAATAGAAACTAGGATTTGAGTGATGGCCCTTACACTAATTGGTCAGGAGTTCCCAGATAAAATATTGTTATTGACGGGAGGTTCTTCTTTTTTCATGCACTGATAAAGTAGCTTCGCAGAGTGCACATACACACAGAGAGTAAATGGAGGACAGAGAAAAAGTGCCTGAAACTCAGGTCGGGCTGGAAGAATTGAGTCAGCACTGCATGATTCTGGCTAATAAAAGACCCCAGAGAGAAGACAGAGAGGAAGCCAGGATATTCAATAAGACAATGGGGCAGAAGAGCAAGAATGCCCTGAGACAGGAGAGAGGTGAAGAAAAGAGCAAGACCCAAAAGGGCCCGCCGGCACCCTTTGACCCAGGATCAAGTCTAAATGGAACTCATTTCAGAGTCACTCATGTTTAACTTCAGTGGGAAGAAGTGGTCTGCGTACAGAAAGCCCATTACAAAAAACTCTGTCACAGATGGATGTATTGATTCCCAGAGATCAAACCAAGAAGTTTCAAAGGGGTAACATAATGGTCTGGGGGTGGGGGGTGGGGATCGATCATAGGGAACTGTGGTCTGAGACATTGTTCTGAAGTGGCAGATGCATTCAGTGAACCATCAGGTCCCATCCCTGACACAGTTATTGGCTTAAGAGAGAGGACACACGGGAGTCAAAATTAATATCGACCTCAGCCCTCAGCATGGCCCTTGGTGTAGACTGTGCTGGAGGCTTCGGTCTGTTACCCTTCACCACTAAGTGCACCCACTCACTGTAGGAAACCAGGCATGGTTGCAGCTAGGATGGCAGCCCCGAAGTCAGGAGACAAGCCAATGTCTCCTGGTCCTGAGTAATTTCATCCCAGTGGAAAGATCATCCTCTTGTGCCTGTAAAGAGACCTCGGATATACCAGGTCCCCCTGACACCCTAGACTTGCTATGAAGCACTCTAAAACCCTGCCCCCGGGTATCTTCATCCTGCTATCTCAATGCTTCTCCTTCCCTCTGTCCAATCCCAACACACTCCTCTCCTTGGAGGTGGGAACAACAGAGATGTCTGCTGGAACGCTGGGCACGGTCTTGACAGGCCCTAATGTCATCACTCAGCAGCTAGCATTCTCCTGCACTGCGTTGGCTTCCGGCTTGGCTGTGCAGGTGAAATCTCCACAGCCAGGCCTGAAGGCAGTTCTGGTTGGAAGCAGTCAAGAGGTCCCTCCCGTTCTTCAAACCAGTTCCAGCACCTGGGAGCCTGTCTCTGCCAGAGCTCAGATCTCCTGGAGGACGGACCAGCTGCCAGACCCGGCCTAGGCCTGTCCATCAGTTCTATAGCAAGAAGTCAGAGGACTAGAGGTTCTTCTGTCTAGAGGGTAGTCAAGTGTCAACACCACCCACCGCCCCTCTAAGCTCCATCTCGGCGGGAAAGGAGTGGGTAGTGGGCAGAGGGAACAATCCCCCTCCCCCCACACTGGGTCCATTCTTCCAAGCCATGTGGCTGACTCTGATTCTTCAGATTACACTCACAATTAAACTCTTTAAGACTTTGTACTCTCAGAAAACAGTAAACAACCAAACTCTTGTCCTCAGATAACCAAGTGTGTGGGGGGAGTTGGGGTGAGGCAAGTAAAGGGAACTGAATGAGAAGGCATTCTGCACCGCCCAAGAGTGGCCACGTGTGGGGGAAACACCTTGCCCTTTACATCTTGATTTCCTCTGGTGTCTCCAGGCCCCAGGCTCAGCTTGTACAGGGCTGGAGTTGGCTGTCCTTCTGTGTACACACACACACACACACACACACACACACACACACCACCCCAGGGGCTAAGCAGTCATCCATGTAAAATCATGGACACAAGTGCTGGCCATTTCACAAGCCACAATAGAACTGTCTGAAAATGTCCCACTCCACCAAGCTCAGGCAGGCGGGTTGGGAAGCGTGAATAAGACAAGCTTGTTTCCTGTGGGGCATGTCTGCGGTTCTACACAGTGTGTGGAGCTTCCTGGAAGCCAGAGTGATTATGTTAGATGCACATTTTGGGGGTCAGCTGGGGAGAAAGGTGATTGGTACTAAATTCTGCCTGGGGGCTTGTTGGCATAGTGGATTGTCAGTTGGGCTTCTAACTACAAAGTCAGCGGTTCCAAACCACCAACTACTACTTAGGAGAAAGAGGAAGCTTTCGACTCCCTCAGAGAGGGACAATCTCAGAAACCCACAGGATAGCTCATCCCTGTCTTATTGCGTTGCTCTCAGTCAGGATTGACTCACTGGCAGTGGATTTGAGTCTGAGGTTTCTTTCTCTGACAAGGAAAATGCTAACCGTACATCTGTGGTTCAAACAGAAATGTGGCATTCATCTGGACAGAGTGCCTCTGCTGGCCAGAGAATTAGAGGTAGGCTGGAACTCTCAGGAAGGCACATTTGATGAGGTGGATTCTTGCTCATTAGGCCCCCGCCAGAGAATGAACTCACTCATTCACTCCATAAGGATTTAGCAAACAGCTATAGGGTTCATGCAACATTCCTATCCAGCAGTCCTGGTGGTGCCACGGTTAAGCTTTGGGGCGTGAGCTGACAAGGAGCAGTGCCGACACCGGGTGCCCTGTGCTCAGAAAGCTGACATGGTTGGAACCCCAAGGGGGATGGCTCCCCTATGTCATCTTGGAAGGCTACAAGTAGGATTTTTCTCCAAGACATACAAGAGGCATGCAAAAAGCTACTCAGAGTAGAAGCCCAAGTCAACCTGATAGGGCTTTTGCTAATCCCACTATTCCAACAGCAAGATCCTTCAAGGCCAGGAAGAGCTGAGAGGCTGGTTAGACACAGGCCCCTCATGGACTGAGCATTTGGCACGCAGAGGGAAATTGTGTCCAGCTGAGGGAAAGTCTATTGCTTTGCCTTGGTATTCCACAAGAGACGGGAGCTCTCCACATCCCATCACGTCCAGTAAGGAGCATCTCCAAGACAACTCGGCCTTCTGGCCAAAATATGCAGGTTCACATCCATGTGTGGGCAGAATTTTTCAACCATTCAGGGTTTCCTCCCCTCTTTCCCTGTGTGGAATAGACACACTCACCCAAGAGAGCCAAGTGGCATTTCTGTTTTGTTTCATTCAACACTGTCCTGTGTTAAGAGGATTAGCTCGATGAGTTCAGTTTGTTCCTTTCTCTGTGACTTTTCTTTGTTAAGAATCCGAAGAGGAAAGGGCTCTGGCCTCCAGACAGCCACCTTCAGGCTCTGAGTCTCTGGGCCTGAGGTGGAGGCTTCCGCTGGCATCGGGGCTCACTCTGTGTTTGTTATTTTATTCTTGACAGATACAATGGAATGCTTCAAGGAAAAACGCCCCACTCGTTTTCCATCTATGAATGAACAGAAGGTATCCTGTGGCTCAGGAGGGATAAATATGCGGCCCCCCTGGAGACCCACTGGCTGGCCCAGGCACCCCCAAGATTGGACCCGCTCTGGCTTCCACTTGTAATGGACTGAAGTTTGTGCTGTTTCAAGGCACGGTGATTTATCACTGCCGCCGCTTTGCCACTTTGACTGGGGGCCACTGCAACGGGGCAAGGTTCAGGGAAGTTGGCCGAAACAGAAGCAGACATTTTATCAGCTAACGATTGCATTTTCCTCCTCTCGACTTTTCCCTGGGAGTTGGGGTAGTTTTGTTGTTGCTACTTTTCCAGTTTGTTGGCGGCCTTTACCTTCTCGGGTGCTGTCCAGCCCTGGGATGATTTTATTTTTATGTTCTGAAAATAAGAGAATCTCAGAGAAAGCTAAATTGTTTGAGCCCAAGGTCTCCTGTGCGGACCAGTAGAGTCTCACTACGGTTTCAGGTGTGAGAAAAGGGCGGTGGGCTTGGTGACATGGGAATGAACACAGAGAAGTGGTGCAGGTTGTGGAATTCAACAAAGGGAGAAGGGGTTAAATCACAAGGAGACAGGAGCCCGGGTGGTGTCGTGATTATGCGTTGCAACCAGTCATAGCAGCCAGTTGAAAGGCAGCAGCTTGGTGGGAGACCCACAGATTTCTGATTCCCATAAATCACACACACGGAGGTGAGCAGAGGTGATGGAGGAGACCAGCACTGGCCAGGAATGACACACTCGCCAACAATCCTATCCTGTGAATGGCTCCTCATGGAAGTTCTGCATCTCGTTCCATCATTTGTTCGCTGACCTCCACATTCAGTCATTCATTCCCACAGTGGATGCCTGATAAGAAAGCCACCATCGTCTTGTCGTGCAGTCACCAGAGGTAGAAGCTGAAAAGTGGTCCTGCCGTGGCTCTTTTGGGGAAGGAACTCAACATCCATAGGACATCAACCAACATTCTTAACACATTAAAGACCGGATATTTTAAAATCAAGAAGTGAAACACCAAGCAACTAAATCAATGGGAAGGGATGGGGAAGTAGTGGAGAACCCAAATCCATCTGCAAGTTAACACATTAAAGACCAGATAATCGCCGGATCCTTCCGCAATGTGTTCAGAGGGGAAAACAAAAGAGGAGAAAGAAATGGCATCACAGAGCTGTCAGGAGAAGAAAGCAGGAAGGAGCGCTGCCTGATATGCCATAGTTGAGCAATAGATATTGTCTAGAAGTGAAATGATAAGGTGACCTCTGGAGTGGGAGCAGGAGAGAGGCACCATGTGTTCCCCTCTTTCCCTTCAGAGGGAGAGAGACAGAAAACCCACAACCCCCCCCCCCCCACACACACACACAGGGCCCTTTGGAAATCATTTGCCAAATTAATTTCCCTTTAGACCTCCTCCCCTTTACACTACTGCCGCCCCCAGCGTCGGCATGGGCGTCATCTTCGGATTGCATCGCTTCTCAGTTTTGTCGCCACCACCTCATTTCCTTGGGGAGAACCATGCCCAGTGTGCGAAAAGTTAGGAAAGTTCCTTCCAGGGTTGACCTCAAGTCCTTCTCGATCAAGGAAGGAGGCCAGGAAGGCAGGCCTGTGCTCATTTTGAGAGTGGGCTCAGGCCGAGCCTCTCCTGAGCACTGGGAGAAGGAATAGCTAACCATTGCGAATAAAGTTCATCAGTCACAAGGGAGGAATGTAACCATCATATTCCTCCTAGACTATAAAGCCGGTACCCCCCCCCCCCCCCCCCCCCCCCCCCCCCCCCTGTTGGCTCCCTCTCTTGTGTAGTCAAACACTTCTGTCTGCTCCTCCTGGGAGACCCCACTCTCCATTCACAGAGACAAGATGGTCAGTACAGATCAGAGGGAATATTTGGTGGGGGAATGTCAGCCACAGCAGATGTTCAAGAGACTCAGGCAAAATGTCAGGGAAGAATCTTTGCTTTAACCTCTTTAATGGGACTCCACTCTAATGATAAGGTTCTGTGGCCCTTTCCCATCTGAACGGACAGTCATTCCTGCAGCACTAAGGGATACCAGCTGGATAGACTTCATCCCACAGCTACTGATTGAGTCTCTCCTTGCTTAATGCCCTCACACAGGGCACAGGACAGGGTGTAAGTTCACTGACCAGCTAAAACCAGCTGTGTCCAGTCAATTAGAACTCTAGGTGGCCTGAGGGATGTCGGAGGAAAACTACATTCCCCAGGATTTGTGATGGCTGAATTTCTCCTATGTAGATTTCCAAGTGTTTCTTGAAGTACATTGGAGCCATCACCCCTTTTGTTAGCAGGAGAATTCGGACCACCATTTACCCTAGCTGTTTTTAGTCAACATTCTTGGTCACCATCCCCTATTATAGAGGAACCAAAAGAGGAGTGCTTTTGTCCCCCTCTCCCCTCTTTTTCAGAAGTTTGATGAGTTTACCGGTCCAGAGACCAGAACATGCCAGTTTCAAGTAGAACACAATGATTGTTTCAGAAGTGTCAGCCACTTAAACAATTTACTGGCTTAAACAAATACGAAGGGAAAAAAAAAAAAGACCTGGCAACTCTCCGCAATACAAACACACAATCACCACTTTCTCCTAAAGTGCAAACCCAGAGAAATAATGTGGGCTTGAGAGCATTTTGCTTTTAATTAACTTTTCTAAAAATTTTTCTCCCTGCCAGTGATCTTCCACCGACCCCTTGTAAACTAGAGGCAAACAATTATCGCAGTCATAGAAAAAGTCGTTTTCACCAAAGGACTGTCGTTATCAATTAATCTAAAGTTTTCAGTATCCTCTTGCACTAAATACCAAAATGAATAGAAGAATAAATCTGGAAGTGAATAAATTTTCCACACACCCAAACCCCGCAGGCCATGTGTTTATAAGTCAACAGCTTAAAATGAAAACATCTGATGACGGTAATACACCTGTTAAAGGAACATAAAATCCCCAAACCAATGGTAAAATAGAAAGATGATAAAGCCTCTTAAAGGGGCCATCAAAGCAAACTATTAAATGAATACATCTGCTCTGTGAGAGACATGAGTTTATAAGTGTCACTCAAAATAAAAGAGATTTAGGACAAACATTTCATAAAAGGATATGAAATGCAGTGAAAGGACCCTGTTTTGAGAATGAGGAAAGAAAATGGATTGGATTCTATTGGAAAGAAGAATTAATCTATACATGGTCCAGGACTGGAATGAAAGGGTAAGATGTGAGGGGCTAGAAGAAGATCGTGTTTCATACCCAACTTAATCCTTTGATTTCAGTCAAGAGGCAACATGGAAACAAACAAAAACATTAATCTAGGGGTTGATAGTCACAAACCCTTTGAAATCTAAAACTCTACCAAAGATGTACACCTTATTCTTATTGATCTACTATCTCATTAGCCAACCTTTCACATTTGCAATCATCAAACCAAACCAACCCCCAAACTACTCTCTTTTCTGTGTATTAATAGCATATATCTGGGAGTAAGGACCACCATTTGGTAAGGCAACATGCTTGAAATGATTAGGGTGCTGTGTCAGCTTGCTGTGACACAATTCTCAGTGGTTTGGCTTTAGGTAATAATGCTATTTGGAAATTAGGTACTAATTTAAAATAAGGATGTAATTTGGAAATTATATAATGTTATGGTCATCCTTTATTGATCTAATGTGGTCATCTTCCAAGTTTCATAATTCTGATTTTCACATAATGTCTTGGTTCATGGAACCTACCCATGTTGATGAGGAAGGAAGTGATTTTAATCACTTTCTCTCTTAAATTTTGCTTTTAGGGACACAGGGGCATTTGTGAAATCTGTATCCCATCTTGCTTTTCTTTTGAGTGGCACGCTTAAATTAAAGTTGATTATGGCTAAGGCACATTTTCCAGTGTCCCCCATCTTGGGGGCTATTGCAGTTTACCAGTGTCCTCTGGAGTTCTATTCTCAGCCTGCTCTGTTCTTCTTCCATTCCCGGGATGAGCTCGGTGCTGTTCACTGCCATCCTTACACTAGTGCTGTTCTTCTTGGGCTCAGCTTTCTGGTCCCTCAGAACCAAATGTTGCCCAATACCCCCTCATCTTCATGGTCCTTCAGTGCTTGTGTTCATTTCTGTGGTGTCGAACCTTCCATTGGAGGAGGGCCTTCTCCTAGTACTGTATGGAGCAATGTTCTGTTAGGGTTTTCATACAATAGTTTTTGGAAGTAGGTGGCCAGGCTGCCCTTATTAGACTTCCTTAAAACTTTGCTGAAACTCGCAACAATAGATAAAAGCCTGCTGATATTGGCAGGACCAATGGTGCTGCATGTCTTCAACACTCCAATCTTTCTGTTTATGAGTCTAAGAGAAGTTCAAAACATATAAAATGCACCTTAGCATCCTCTCCCAACACCATCTGCTTCTCTGGGGAACAGCTGCGGAAGAGCAATATAATCCACCCAAACCAAAAATATGAGACTCAAAGTCACGCCTCTCTCTTACCATCCTCATTCAATCAATCCCTTAGAGTTGTAATTCCTCATCAGGCTTAAATCTGCCCTTCCCTTCCCATCCCACTATACTTGGTCCAGTACAGAGTGTCATCAACATCATTCCAGTAATATTTCTAAAGTGACTCTGGCAAACCCCACCCTACTCAGCCTGAGAATATATCACTTGGGTTCCTCCAGATTGACCCACAGGGACGTCTGGCTCAGATGCTTCCAGGCCTCCAGCTGAACCGCTCTCACTACCTCCTCTTAACAACGTCAAGCATGCCCTACATTATATCATGCCCCAGTTCAACTTAGACCAGAATCCCTTTCTGGGTTCTCTGTTGTTATCTGACACATCTATATCCTTTATGAGTCAGCTCAGATGTCAGATCTTTGAGAAGTCTCACTGATCACACCAGACTAAGATAGTTTCCTCTGTTTTGGCATCCCTGCGTGAAAGGGTATGCAACTACCACCACCAAGAACACCTTTCAATCATTATTTCCTGTGTCTGTTTTCCAAACAGAGTGGGCACATTGGATATGCTATTCAACTTTGTTCTAATACACACATAAAAAACTATCAAATACGTGATCTTTGCCACAAAAAATAGACAGTCACATCCTACATGTAGACATTTTAAAGAACTTCAAAGGTCATTGCAACCTTCAATGCAGATTACACCTCAATGGAAAGAAAAGAAAAATCCTCCTATGGACCATCATGATAAGCTGACAAAAGATTGAAGCTGCCAAGGATTTCATCTTTCTCAGATCTATAGTCACTGCTCGAGGCACCAGAAATTAAACAATACACTACATCAGATGAATCTGTTGCACAAAGCTTCTTTAGTGTTGAAAATTAAGGGTGTTACTTTGAGGCATAAGGCATACCTGGCTAAGCCATGGTGTTTTCAATTGCCTCACTGGAGTGTGAAAGTTGTACAATGAAAAAGGAAGACCAGAGAAGAACTCATGTGCTTGTTTATGGTACTGGTGAAGAATTCTGAAAATACAATGGACTTCCAAAGAACAAACATATGAAATCCACCTTGGAAGAAGTAAAGCCAGAGTGTTCCTTAGATGCAAGGATGATGAGACTTCTTCTTACGTATTTTGTACATGTCCTCATGAGAGACCAGTCCCTGGAGAAGGACATTGGGCTTGGTAGAAGAGCAATAAAAAAGAGGAATACTCTTGACAGAATGTAGTGACATGGTGGCTGTGACAATGAGCTCAAACATAGAGACAGTTATGATGGTCCAGAATGGTGCAGGGCAGGGCAATGTCTTGTTCTGTTGTACATAGAGCTGTTATGAGTCAGAATCACCATGATGGCACCTGACAACAACAACCATTTTGTCATGCCAATTACAGAAGAATTTCATGTATATCTACTTAGCATCCACCAAGAAAAGGTGTATGTCTTTTGTTATCTTTCTTTCATAAGTGTTGGGAGAGGGTACTTAAAGCTGTTTCACCTTTCCTTGAAATGAATTACACTTGAGCTTGTGTTTGTTTTTTCTAGTCTAATAACTCTAATAATAACCAGCAAATGATCCTTCCTGAGCACCCACCACACCGAGGATTCTGGGCCATTTGCATGTGTGGATTGGAGTCGTCGGTGGTGCAAATTGGCAAGTACTCTGCCACTAACTCAAAGGTTGGTCATTCAAATCCATTAGGAAGAATCTTGGAAGAAATTTATAGCGATCTACTTCTGAAAATGTTACAAACAGAGAGAGCAGTTCTATATGACATGTAGGGCTGTCATGATTTGAAATCGTCTCAATGGAAATTGGCTTTGAATTGGTGCTAGGAGTAGGGCGTAGAGTAGAGAGTCTAGGTATTATAATTATTTCCATTTATACAAAGAAAACTAAGGCATTGAAAACAACTCATCCATGGCCAACCACATAGATGTAAGGCTTCCATGGACACTGACTTAAACCCAGTCCGAACTCTTAAATCATGTTATCCATGATCCACAATGAAAATTCAGTTCATGATGACTGACTTCCATATCGTGGATTCAGATCAATTTCTGGCTGAAAATGGTAACATCAACATAGAATGAACAATCAACATAGAAATGAACATGTACCAATCAAATAGTGCTAAGGGTCCTGTGTTATGACAAGATTGAACCTGGTCACTATTGAAACATGAGACATTCTGAGTGACAAAGAAAAGCACCACAGTCGCAGGGAAAGTAGGGTTTGAACAGTAGTTATTTACCAATGACCACTTCAGTCTTTTGAACGTAGATATTGCCATAATGGTACAGCACTTGGAAGATCAATCTTGATCTAAGTCACCAGAGGGAACGAATCTGGAACCTTGCATATCCTTAGACTTTGATCTTTTAATCTTCCAAGGGTCAATCTTTTTGTGTTTGCAATTTTCTTAGAGGAAAAATAATGCAGAATATTAAGTAGAAGATTTGATGATGTAGAACTCTTCTTGGGCTTTCTAAATTCAATCCTGAAGCCCTACAATGCCTAGCACAAAGTTAGCAGTCAAAAATATGGTTAAATAAATGAATGAGGAGATTCCCAAAGCTAGATTGAATCTTAGATCAATTGGCAGGGGGTTCACTGAGCATTTATTTATGAAGGGTCCTCAAACATTGCCATAGTCAAAATGATAGAAACTGATCTGGCTCTACAGTGGTAGAACAATATATGGTGGAAAGCAAACATGGAAACGCTGCTGGACATGGAAGAATAAACCCTCTAGGGATGTTGTCACATCACACTATTGTGTTTAGCTGCTGCCCAGGTCATTTTCAACAAAGAGCATCTCCCTGTGACAGAGAATACTGATAAATAAGGTTTCCTAGGTGACAATCTTAAGGGGAGCCTGTCTTTTCTTGCACAGAGTGACTGGTGGGGTCGAATACCCATTTTTGATTAGCAGGTTGACCCCACGTGGCCATAGTATTTTTTCTGGTGTATTATTTCCCAAACTTGGCCATACTGCCCATTGTGGGGTACTGGGGCAATCCTGCCAAAGCAGAAACCTATACTTTATAGGCTATTACACAAAAGTGTTTCATTGCCAGGAAATCACTGAGTTTTGTTTCTGGGATTTTTTGTTTGATTTTTCTGAAAAGGGAGCAGTAGGCCAAATGTTTGGGAAACTATATGATTCTGACCAGGAAAACATTGAAAAAGAAAGAAAGAAGATATTACCTTTTACATGCAATAGCTCCCTAAAGAATAAAAGGCCTAAGGATAAATCTAACCACAGAAGCAAAATATATATTTTTTAAAAACCCTATAAAACAAAGAAACTAAAAGAGAGCTCCATAAATGGAAAGGCATATTTTGCGCCTAGATTAGAAAACTTTATCTTGTGAAAATGTCAATATTATCCAATATGATCTACAGGTGTAATCTTGATCTAAATCCCAACAGCATTCTTAAAACAAAATGGGGGGGGGGGGAATGATCTCCAACTTTACATGGAAAGAAACCACACCCAAACCCACTGTAGCCATACTGATTCTAAATCAGTCACCCCATGGGACAGAATAAAACTTCCTTCAAGGGCTTCCAAAGCTACAAATCTATATGGAATCAGACTGCTCAATCTTTCTGCCTGTGGCAGTCATGTACTTATGTTAATTTTATGATTGAAATGTAGGGATGGAGTCTAGCCTGTTAATTTGGAGATAGCCATTGAATAGCCAATGATGCCTCTATGTGGGCATGGCTTTCTCCTGAGACTTCTGGGAAATCTCCCCTTGTGAAGATGAGACGCTATCTTCCCCAGTTGTTGGGAACTAGTGAGAGACATGATGAATCACGGACAAGATAAGATGGCAGCATCTGAGAAGCTGAAGGAGCCAGCAGAGAGACCATGCAGCTTTTCCCTAATGGAGCCAGACCTCTGAAGCTGGGGCAGCTACATGGAGACCTCTCCAGTGATGAGTTGCTTCTGCCACCACGGGATGCTCTTGATGGACCCTGAGCCCTGGAGGCGAGGAGCCATGTGGAGACCCCTGTCAGCGCCGGGATTCTACACCCACTGGCCTGTGACTTTGTAAGTCAGAAGAAGGCTTTATGGACTGATTTCGGGCATATGGGTTAATATCGGATTTATGATTTTGAACTAGACTGGGCTCAATGTCCTGTCCCTCTTGTATATAAACCTTTTCTTTATATCCATATGAGTGTCAATGAAATTTGTTCCTCTTGTCTACCTGGACTAACACACTGCCATTAAACTGCTGATGAGTTCAAGGCACTGTGCTTTCAGACAACAGCTGTGTACTGCAACCAGGGTCACGCAGGAAAGGAAACAGACCTCTACTACCTAAAGCACTATTGGAGAAGAACCAAGTAGAAAGTCTTCCATGTCCTGATCTTCCAAAATAAAGCAAACTCATTGTAATTGCGTTGATTCTAACTGGCAGCAACTTTAGAACTTAGTATAGAGGTATAATAATCAAAACAGCCTGGTATTGGTGAGAGACATATAGGACAATGGAACAGAATCAACAACCCAGAAGTGAATCCATCCATCTATGGATAGTTCATTTTCAACAAGCGGTCAAAGTCCATTCAATGTGGAATAGGTAGTCTCTATAATAAATGGTGCCAACAAAACTGGATATCCATTTATGTCTAACTATAACAGAACCCCAAAGTCATAGCAGCCATAACACCATAAGCATACACTAACTCAAAATTCATCAAAGACCTAACTATTAAGCCTAAATTTCCAGGAATATAATATAGGAATACACCTAGGGATCCTATTTTATGGAAAACGTACACTATGAAACATAACTACAAATGTACAAACAACTGAAGATAAATTGGAAAACCAGAACTTCATAAAATTTAAGTATTTTCTCATCAAAGCATTTCATCAAAATAATTTTTTTAAAGTGCATGTAGACTAGAAAAACCATTTTGACAATGAAAATGCTGAAAAAAGTCTAATCTTTTAAACAGTCCAATCTCTAATGTATAAAACATCAGCACTTCAACAACAAAAAGGTACACAATCCGGGGCAGCGGGGGCGGGGAAAGGGCAAAGGACATGAATGGCATAGGCCCTTCACCAAAGAAGATATTAAAGTGATTAGGAAAGTCTATAAAGAAGTGTTGTATTAGCCTTTATAAAATGCAAATCAAAATTCAGTGAGATAGCACAGAGACTGTCTAAAAATGACCAGTGATCAACAGAAAAGTACAAATATTGGTTAAGGGTGTGGGGGGGGGATTGGAACACTTATATTTTGCTACTGGGTTGTAAAATCATATAACCACTATGGGAAAAGACATGGTGCTTCCCCCCAAAGCTAGAAATGGTAACATTAGATGCCTCTGTTATCTCACTCCTGGATACAAATATTAGACGATGAAAGCAGTGCTGTGAAGACATGGATGCACACCCATGCTTCTTGCAGCATTACTCACAATAGAAAAAAGACATGAAAACCACCAAAGTGCCCGTCAATGGATAACAGGATAAACAAACTGGTGCCTAAAGGCACTGGTTAGGCTGGAGCTAAAACAGGACACCACAATGAAGAATAATGATGAGTTCACAAGACAGCTTCTAACATGGGTAAATCTGAAGGACATTAGGACTAGTGAGATAAGTCTGTCACAAAAGGTTGAATATAATATGTCATTTTTCCAAAATGTCAACAATTGGTTCACACGCAGAAAACAATGTTCTTTGATGGCTACCAGTGATGGGAATGGGAGAAAAGGGAACACACTAACAAGATAGTCAAACTTCCAAACTAAATTCACTGCCATTGAGGTATTTTGGGTCACAGGAGTAGATGATAGTTTTGAATTGCTGACCATGCCTTTAGCAGCACAATGCAGAACCACTAGGCCCCCCACATATTATATCGTGACCAAATAATTGAAGACATCCAGAGGTAAGGGTGAATAAAGGATAACTGTGGGAAATGGTACAACAGATGTAGTTCTGCAACATCAGTGATAAACCTCAAATGTCTGTGCATGTTTATGCAGGTAGATACGAATGACGTCAGAGCGCAAGGGGAGTACACGTGTGAATGTGCTTAAGTGGTAGAGTTGTGGATAACAGAGCACAGGGGTCAGTTATGGTCATTTCCTAGACATATCCAAATACCTCTTGGGCCTCAGTTACTGGGCTTGGACACTTAAAACCATAGTCTCAAGGGATGTGTAGGTCAATCGGTATAACAAGAGTTCATAGGGAGAATGTTCTACATCCTCGTTTGGCAAATTGCATCTGGGATCTTAAAAGCTTACGAGTGGTGATCTGAGCTACCATCATCTGTCTTCTTCCATCTGGTGCAAAGGAGAGTGAAGGAAGCCGAAGGCCCCAACCGTTAGTTCCTGAAACTAAGTGGCTCACCAGAGCCATTGCCTCTGCTAGCTGGAGACCAGATGAAATAGACAACGCCCAGCTACCACTACCATTACCAACAGCTCTGAAGAGGGACTCAAGAGCAGGTCCTGCGTAGAAACTCAAATGCAAAAAAATAATTAATAAATTTAAGGACCAGGTTTAATGGAGACCAGAAGAGCCCCTGAAGGATCACTTGAAAGTACCTTGTAATCTGGAACTGAAGTCACTCCCAGAGGTCACCCTTGAGCTAAATATTAAGTCGGCCTCTGAAACAAACGACCTCACCTAAGAGGAATGTGCTCTTTAGAACAATCAGCTGTGAGACCGATGGGCAGCATCTGTCCCAAAGCCAAGATAAGGAGGTAAGGGGGGTGTATAGGGAGACCCAGGGTATTCAGAGAGAAGCAGGGTGGAAATGGGGAGGGTGTTGACACATCGCAGGGCTAGCAGCCAGTATCAGAGAATAATCTGTGTATGCATTGTGGAGTGGAAAACTAATTTGCTGGCTAAACTTTGACCTAAAACACAATAAAGTGTTCAGAAAAAGAAAAAGAGGAGGAATTCCACCCAGACACTCGGTTGTACTTTGTTTGAAGTCCCTAAACCAGGTTGGAGTTTCCATTTACAGTGTGCCACATGGCTTCAACAGGAAAAAAAAATTAAAAATCACTCCCTACCCCTTCTACCCCCCATCGGTGGTTCATATTTTGATATTTGGTGAGGCAGACCTTGTACCGCTGTCTAGCATTGTGCCATTCTGTGTACACCCAGAGCAGCATATAAATAATAAATAATAACATTTCTCAGGTTGGCTTTGTGGCATCTATGATGCCAATCAGATTGGGGGGAGCAATGCCTTCTGTGCCTGACATTTAGGAAATGACGTGCAGGGCCGTTCTCCCACCTAGGCCTTCAATGCAGCACTCTGATATCTTAAAGATCAACCTTAACACCCCCGCCCCTCCCTTTCCCACACAGCACAGAATTTTACCCGTACACTGTATGAGAAAAGAAAGGTTTTGAAATATGAACAGCCATCACTATTGATTTTTTTTCTCTCTCTCTCTGTAAGTCTAAAGAGTATACACTGCTCAAGCTACAGCAGGGACAAATATAAAGTGTGGCTGAGAGGTCACCTGAACGGGTACAAATAAGGCCTTTCGGGATTGAATGCTATCTTTTTTTTTTTTTTAATGTTGCTACTTTTTTTTTGTTTTGTTTTGTTCTCTTTCCTTATCTCCAGACACTTCCAAGGGGCGAATCCATCTGAAAGCAGGATCCTGGGAAGAATGGGTTAAGAGAAGTGACAGAGTATACTCAGGGGGTGCCTTAAATAATCATCACATGGCCCCTGTAATCTTTCCCATGCTGTCAGCACTGGGTTAGTCATACTAATATCAGATAAGAGCTGTTCAAAGTGACACACTAACCAACATGAGAGCCACATGACTCCTTGGCTCGGCTGCTGCCCTTCAGCTGAACTTTGGCTGAGAACACACCGCAGGCTCCCAGAGGCAGGCCGCACATGCCACCGCGTGGAGTGAGTGTCCGATGGCATTTTCCATGGAGAGGGCCTCTGTGGCTCCCCAATCCCTGAGGGAGGCATGGGGAGGGGTTGGGGAGAGCTGGAGCACAGTCACGGGAGAAGGTGAGCCACCCCCACCTCTGGGACCTGCCTGCGAGAAGGGATCTGCTGCTGGGTGGCTGTGCCCTTCATAGCAGGGGCTGGGACTCCCTGTCCCTTCCACAGCTGATTAGCTTTGCAAATGTGTGTGTCTCATGGTATGCCAAGTGCCACAGCGGGGAGACTCGGACAGACCCCCAAAGGGGTTTGTGTTGGAAGAAATGGAGAAGGAATGTGACTCTTAGCTAGGAGAACCAACGCAAAGGCAAAGGCAGGGAAGGGAGAGATAGGAAGAAGGGGAAGCAAAAGCAAAACACAACAAAACAATAAAAACAAGGCAGGGATGGAAACCAAGGACCCCTGGGTGGAGGGTTCTCCATGGGCTGGTTCTGTTTGCTTTCTGCTCTTTTTCTTTATTTTCTGCCTCCAGCATGGATCAGATTTTTAATTTCAAAAGTAAAGTTAGAGCTTGCCTGCTGACTGGCTTTTTTTTTTTTTTTAAGGGAGACTAAAGAGAACAAAGGACTGTGGGAAAGAGGAAGAAAAGAAGGTGACCCATTCACTCCCTGCTTCATTCACAAAGCAGAAGGCTGAAAGGAAGTGTGAGAAGGGAGGTCATCTGACATTGTGTTTGAGAACTGTATTGGCCCAGTGCCTCAGCTACTTACCGAAGGCCTCTTTCTACGCGTCCTTGTCCTCTCCAGCAACATGGAACCCTTTACAAGTCTGCTGGTTCAGTGGCCCACGCGTGGCTGGTCCACCTTACACAGCAGCCACGGGGCAAACCCCAGAAGCTTAGGGGCGTTTGGGGGTCAGAGATAATAGAATTAGATTTGGCTCCACTGTTTATCAGCATATCACCTCAGGGCAAACTATTCCATCTCAGGGGCAGAGTAGAGTGGGGGAGTTAATATTCTCCTCTGTACACTGGGGGGAAGAGTCCCAGATGTCTGGGTGGAAGAGATGACTTCCTAGTATAATGGCACGCAGGACTGCAGAAAAACAGAGACTGTGGGAGCAGCGGTGACTGAGGTCAGTATGACAGTGGCTGCCCAGTCCATTTGGACTTATGGTCACCGGTTTGGGTCAGGGTAGAATTGTGCTCCATCAAATTGTCAAAGGTTGATGCTTCCAAAGTGGATCTCTAGGTGTTTCTCTCAAAGTGTCTTTGTGTGAACTTGGACCTCCGACTGTCAGGTCACTAGTGAAGCACTATAATTGTTCATAGCAGCTGCTGGCTTTGACCTGCTGACTTTGTGGATCCCAGCCCACTATGACAGCAGGACTCCTTGGTACATGGAAGAAGAGGAGCAAAACTTGGGGATATTGACTGATCTGGTCTTTGAGGGAAGATAAGCAGGGAACAGAAGGCATAGCAAAAATTCTCTTTCATTAGGGGGGCACTGGCAAGAACAGTAAGCCCATCAATAATAGTAGCTGCCATAGAAACCCCTATTTACTTTAGGCAAAATGGGGAAGAAATTGTGGGGTATTTTTTTTTGTTTTGTTTTGCTTTCTTTTTAATATAGGGAAATAGCATTTTGACAAATGAGAAATAAACATTGCTATCTAGGAGGATGAGATCTTAGTGGCAGTACATCCAGGAAGTGAGGAGTTGATGGAGAAGCCCAAGGAGGAAGAATTCCAGGGAGAATAAAATACTACTACTAATTAATTAATTAAAAAATGAATTCCAAGAAGAAAGTGGTAAGCTAACTTTTCCTGCTGAGTGGGTCCCGCCTGAGTATATGAGGCACCACGTTGTGCTGAAATGCCCCTGATAATGGACTCTGTTCCAAATGGAGGCTATGCCCTTTTGAGAAGCCAGGAGGCAAGCACCACCAACAGAAGATCGTCATTTCCATGGATGAAGCCTAGCTCTTGCTGTTACCTTTCAAAAGCAGTGTGGACTGGAGCGTGTCCCAGAGAGGGCCACTTCCATGTCTGTTTGTTCATACGGACATTTCTCATGTAGGATGGGAATGAGAGAGATGGCGCACGTATACCTGGCACCGTACACATGATGACCACAATCATTTTCACTTTGCTTGCAGGAGTTGTGTGTGCAGACGGTTGGGTCTTGTCTAGCTAGACTCTGTTCCCTTCAGACAGACTGGAGAGTTTTGCAGTTAAACACCCCCCCTCACACACACACACAAATAACCAGTCCCTTATTGCTGAGTGGACTTTTGATCATAACCCCCCCATGTTGTTCAAAGCAAAAAAACACCTCCTACAATTGTTTTGGCCATAATCTGTATGGGAACAGATTTTTTTTTCCCCTGAAGCCTTTGGGTTAATAGTGGCTTTATTTATATTTACATTATTATTTATATTATTTCTTTATATATCCCAGGGACTCTTTATGAAGCTTTGGCAAGAGAAACAGATACAAAAATGGGTAACCCTGAAAAACAGAGGCTGCAAGAAGAGGAAGAACCCTATTTTAATATACAGAAAAGTATCCGACTGGCCCCGCCTGTTCAGAGATGCATACGAGACAGCACTTTCTTTTCGACAGCTTTCTGGCCAGTTCCCTGAAGTTGATCAGCGTGCGCTCTGCCTGTGCCATGTGTATAAATCATCCCTGTCCATTTAATGATCATGATAATGGCTTACTCTTGCATAGAGTCCTCTAGTGTGGAGTAGTGTTTCACAAACATTACTCATGGAATCACTCGTGTGTCACACACAGGATGCCAGCAGCTTGCCAGCCACTCTCTGGGCTGCTGCGGTGTGCGAAGCCAGTATTTTTCTCAGTTACATAACTATGAGGCCCATTGGTGCCTGTTCCTAGAGGGAAGGCGGTCATGGGCCCTGCATAACTTAAGGAGATTCGTGTGTTCCATTATCCCTTGCTTTGCAGAACTGCTCACTGGGGAGAAGTAAGCTAATTGGTCCAGGAGCTAAAAGAGCTCCTGAAGGAAAAAGTGTAAGCTCTCAAAGGAAGAGGATTGGTACATGGAGAGACTGGAAGGGTGATGTGGGGACACATGGATCTGACTGAGACTGGTGCCTTCAAACTCCCGACCCCTAAGGGTGTCCTCTACTTTTTCTTGTTTGAATGATTAAAAGAAGAATTACTTACATGTGGATCTGATGAAAAGAAAATGGTCACTGATCTGTTTACAGAACTGGGGCAGGAAAGACCTCTCCAGAGCAATGGATCAGCCGCCACTGTGTAATGCAAGATCATTGTTCAACAGTGACATTGTGTGGTAGTATCTGACATTGCAGTGCTGGGGAACAAAGCATGCCTTCCACTTCTCTTCCTCATCCCAAGGTTTGAAAAGCAGCAAAACGCATATGGAAAAAACACACCAGCCTGTGTTGGTCACGAGGTGTCAACAGGATCAGGTTCAGGCATCAGAAGATCCAAAAGAAACAAAGGGGAACACTCAAATTATATCAATGTGAATGAGGGGTGTCAAAACGGAGACCCAGAGCTTATCTGCAGATATTTGGATATCTGAGCCACCCAGGGCGCAGGATAGCACCAATAAAATAAACAACATTCCTCTAGTTTTTACTCCTCCCCCCACTACCATGACTCCAGTTCTACCTTACATATCTGCGTAGACCAGAGCATGTACACTGGTACAAATAAGAGTTCTAGACACACAAGAATCCAAGACAGATAAATCCCTCAGCAACAGTAATGGGAGTAGGAAAATCATGAGGGTAGGAGAAAATGGGGGGAGATATGGAGAATTGATCATAATGATCAACCTATACCCCACGCCACCCCTAGGGGGACAAACAACAGAAATGTGGGTGAAGGGAGAGAGTGGCTGGTGTAAGATATAAAAATAATGATAATTTTTAAGTTATGAAGGGTTTACAAGGATGGGAGGGTGGGAGAGGGAGGGGGGAAAAGAGGAGCTGATATCAAGGGCTCAAGTAGAAAGAAAATGTTTTGAAAATGATGATGGCAACATATGTTGACATGTGCTTGATACAATTGACGTATGAGTTGCTATAATTGCTGTATGAGCCCCCCAATAAGATGACTTATCTAAAAAAAAGAAAGGAAAAGAAAAAGCTGGACTCTGTAGCCGAAATCAGTTCCAAACTGACTCTCCCTCTTAGGATTGTGAGCTCTGAGCTGAAGTGTCCAGAGTGAGATCCTGATTTCTGACTAACAATAAGATACGGAAGTCTCAGTGATTAAACAGAGTAAAGAGAGAGAGAGCTAAACAGGTAGTTCTCTGGAACAGATGACCGTATTGTTTACATTCACAATGAGTCTTAATCAAGCAGTAAGGTTGGGCTAGACACTCTGTGATACCTAGTGATCATTATTAGTTCCAAAGTATGGGTGAAGGAACTGAGATTTCTATGAGGATGAATGCCTGGCCCAATATTGCAGCCCTCGGGATTAGGATAAATGAGTGCTTGCTCCAATAGCGTTGATTCTAGGTACATCAGAAACCATGACCGTCACAATTTTCTTCTTTGGGGGAAAGGTGAGCCACCCTGCGAGGCACTGCATGTGAGCTGGCATCACTTTGAAAAAGGTTTCCTGTCCTTTCCTCTCTCCTACGTGGAGTTGGCTGAAACCAAGCTAGAACTCCTGCTCACATGCTTGTGGCTTGACTCCCAGCTGGGGATCACATTCTCTGCTCCACGGGCAGAGCTAAGGATCCTTCTTGCAAAACACTACCGGTGTCCTGGTAGCACCTCCTAAGAGCATTGCCTACGATATGCATACGCCTGGGAAGTGGGGTGGCCTCGATCAAGTGCTGCCCACCACAAGGCTCAGCAAGAAAAGACAATGCCACTCTCCCCCTTTCCACCACCCTGTTAACCTCCTTGAAGGTCCGAGACATAGGCATCGATACACTTAGCACAATTAAGAACTCTCTCAGCTATGAGTTGGTGAACCTGAAGATAAGCAGTGCCTGGTGGTTTACAATATGCCCAATTGGGGCCTTTTGTTTCTGATTGCATCCTTGGCAGAGAAACAGCGCATAGCCTCAGATTTCTGACTCACAGGTACTTTTCCTCACAGTAACATTGTGATCATAATGTGAGTAGAAAATGTGTTTTGAGCCAGGATGCCATCTGCATAGAATTTAATGTGAATGGCGTCTCTTGGAGGTGTGCATTATGATTGTATTCTACAGAAAATGTTTCTTTGACCCAGGACCAAAAGAAATGATTTAGGTGCAGGAGTGCCTTTTATCACAAGAGTGTATCATTATGTACTACTGGAAAAAAATGAGGGAGTAGGCATTAGTGTCTTTGCTTTGGACACATGAAAACCAAGGGTGGTGATGCATTCAAATGTTTGCTTAGGGACACACATCTTGTAAGTTGCAGAATTAAGCATTCAAGCCCAGCTCTCTCTGAGTCCCAAGCTCTTAATAATTGTACTATTCTAATGGCTACTTTGATCTTATCGTTGGAGGTGTACCTTTGAAAAGGACCTGGGTAGGTGATTTATGTCTAAAGCCAGGCTCTAGATGTAAGCAGTCTTTCAACTCTATTTACTCCTAAAGACACAGAAACAAGTGACTTACATGTCCTTGTGAGCTGAACATGTAAGAGATTTCTCATTGCATCTACTTAACTTAGTGGATATTAAGTGTTTACATCATTGCACAGTCATCCAGGCCAAAACCCAGAAAGAAAGCTGAATCAACTTCACATCATTATAAATGATAAACTTGTATCAACACAAAACCCTCAGAAAAAATTAACTCCTGGCTTGTCTCTTCGGGATATCTATGGTGCATTGATTACCTACCATCTACTGCAATCCTGAGTATCCAGCTCTTGTCCAGTATTGTTCTAAGTGCTCTGTAGACATTTCCCACTGCCATGGCATCACTTCTAACTCACAGTAACCTTATGCATGGGCTGTACTTCCCCAAAGGGTGTCCAAGGTTATAAACCTTCGGCAGTGGTTCTCCACCTTCCTAATATGGCAACCCTTTCACACAGTGCCTTATGTGGTGGTGACCTTTATGATGAAATTATTGTTTTTGCTACTTCATTGCTATCATTTTGCTACTGTTATGAATCATATTATAAACATCTGATAGGATATATTTTCATTGTTACAAATTGAACATACTGAAAGCATTGTGAGTGATGCATCACAAAAAATACATAATTCTATATTGTGAAATATTTATTTTCATTGACAAATAAATGAAATTTTGTCTTGAAGCATGGAATGGCATGGGTAAAGGTCTTCATGCCAGGCATTTCTTGGTGGGTGTATCTGCATGTGGGTGGATGATGGATGGAGGAAGGATGGAGGAGCAATGTCTTGGTTCCTAAGATCATCAGAAATAAGGGTCATTCAATCCCCATGTGACCCACAGGCTGAGAACGGCTGCCTTATGGCAACAAAAGTTTCGTCTTTCTCCCGTGGTATGGCCAGTGGGTTCCAATAACTGACCCTGGGGTTAGCAGCCCAGTTTATGACCCACTATTCCCCAAGGGGTTCATTTCATTCATTACCATGCCTAAGAAAACCCAAATGGCTCAGATCTACTCTTTCATAAGCGTTCAAGATGCCTGAAAATCAACTCAGTGGTACTTAAAAACAATAGCAATGAACTCAAAATATCTGTTTAGTACAGATACCACTATTAGACCAGCTTTGCACAGATAAGGGGCTTGCCTAAGATTAGATAGCTACCAAATGAGACAGCCAGAATAAAAACTAAGAAGTCTAACTCTCAGGTAGATGCTGCTGCCTCCAAGATATAGAAAATGCTGCTTAGCAGGCCATGTTTGGGAACTTGTAGGAAAAGGCAAGAAGGGCAGGCAGCAAGAAACAGGTCCTCAACACTGGATGACGTCCCAGCTCCAGGCTGAACATCGGATCACAAGGCTGAGAACAGTGGGGAAAGTCCAAGAAAGGAGGAGGTATTCTCTGTGCAGTCACTGGGAATAGAGGAGACCAGGAGTGGGGGTCTCTGGAGGGTCCATGTCGCAGCTAAAAGCCCTGAACATCATGGTCCACTGACTGATGCTGCTCTTTCAAGCATTCCTCTTTCCATAGAACAGAGAAGAAGAGAGATCTTAGAGGATTACAAGGGTTCCCCACGGAGTCTATGTGGGTCCTACTGATTCATCCAACTTTCAGTAGCTTCATGGTGGCTTTGAGGCAGTGGTCCTTCAGTAGCAAAATCCTCTCCTGCCTTGTGGAGGGCCAGGGTTTATTTTCGAGACAATGCATAGCTACCACGCAGAGCATGCATAGCTACCATGCACTTGTCCATGTTGCTAGGGCACTGAGCAGGGTTCCTCAGTTTCCAGACTACATGGACTCATGACAATTAGCCAATAAAAACCCTGTGGATACCAATGGCTGGGTCTGCAGAAAACTGTGGGGATGGCGCAGGACTGGCTGGGCAGTATTCCCTTTGTTGTGCAGTATGATTCCGGACTGAGTGAAAGGCAGTTAACAACAACACATGGTTGTTTTACAAGGGAAATTAGCCTCCTTTATGTAATGCTACTCTTCTACAAACACAGGGAGCTGATTAGTCTTCACAAGACTCCCATCGATAAAGGCAACTGCATTCAAAAGTGCTGCGGATCCCCTTCTGAACCAGGAAATTGGGGCAGAGAGTTCCACAGCTTTTGTCTAAAGTGAAACTTGGCCTCAAGCCAAAGTGGAACAATGGGTCATACTCAAGAGTCCCAAATCATCACCCGCCCACCACTTCCTCGCTTCTTTATTCTCCAGCACTGGGAAAAAAAAAAAAAAAACAACAACAACGATCTTTAATCCAAGACATAAACTCAGCAACTTCCTCAGTGAGCTGACTGTCTGCCTGTCCTCCTTCACAAGTCTTCTCCCAGAAAGGTGGACAGCACTAGTGGTTTGGAGATATTGTATCTGAGTCTACACCCGAACAAGCCTGAAAGGATTGATAGATCTCTGCCAGGGTGAAAGGGCTCATCCCTACGGCTCTCTCCCTGAAGGAAGAGAAGAGCTATTGGGTGGTCATAGAATCTGTCTCATCAGCAAAGTGCACCCAATTGTACAACTTTTCATCATCATGTCTTGGTCCTGTTGCATTGCGTCCCAGAGGGAAGTGCTTTGATCAACACCTCCATTCTTCTCACCAGGCCCTTTCTAAAGTCAGGAGACTGAGAATAAGCACAATTCACAATTGACATTGGAGATTAGTCCAAAATATACTCACGATGTCATGGCTCACAGGAGAACTCAAAAAGACTTAAAGGGGTCCTAGGAATTTCAGAGTCATGGACCCAAAAAGGTGACCAATCATAAGTAAGAGCCCCAAGGAAGAGCTACTGAGAGGCAAGAACATGAGCCAAACATCATCTCTGCAGAAGTGCAGCTTTGGGGTTTAATGTTTGTCATTTGGGGTATCTTGAAGAGTGTTAGAAAATAGGAGTGGCCATGAAAAACCTTTCCATGAAAGCTGAAGGCAACCAAAGAGGAGACTTCTACATGGTGACCCGGAAAGCATTCCCATCTTTTCCTGCCCTTCCAATTCCCAGGTCCTTCAATTGATCACTGTCCTCTGTAAGTGCTAGCATGATTGATATATGCCATAAGTTATGCCAGTCAAGGTGGGATGTGACATCGACCAATGAGATATTCCTTCCAGGAGCTTGCAATCAGGTCAACACAAAAACTCTCTAAGGATCAATGGAATGACGCCATACTTCCGGTGTACAAAACACCTCATCTGTCAGTTTGCTTCCACTGGGTCTCATGTGGCTATCATGCAGGAAGCCGGAGCTCCCAACAAAATAGTATGACATGTTACCGGAAGTTGGACTGGAACAATGGCCTGAAACTACACAATGACCACAGCAGGCGGACTCAAAACACCCACAATCACAAGAAGGGCAGAGGACTGGGCGACGCTTTGTCAGGGTGTACACAGTGTTGCCGTGCATCAGAGCTAAGTGGACAGCCAATAAGAACACCAACAAGGGAGACAAGTCACATTGAAGACAAGTCTCCTTGTGCGATGTACAGAGCACATGGGACCACGAATGGGGGTACGAGAAGCAAAGATGTCCGAAGGAGTGACAATAGCATGACCCCTGTCATTCGGTGAGGCCACAGAAAGAAAGCAAGGTCAGACAAGCGGTGACAGACGGGGAGCAGGCAGCCCTGCCTTCTAGCAGTCTAGGATATCATTTCCATCTGTGTGCAGTAAGAACCTGAGAGGAGACAGTGTGTCTGTTGCCCAGCAAACATTGGCCTTTGGTGGTTGCAAGGTATGCTGTGGCTGCCCCAGCAGGTGCCCCTTGGAGCGAGGGAGAAGCCTTCACAGCTGTTCTCTTGCTCCGAAACTCAAGGAGGCTATTTTGGACTGGATGAGGTCCACGGTGATGATTGCTCAGACTGGGCAACTTACCCAATGTTGCTTTTTAGCATTATGTTTTCCTTGTCATTTAGCTCTGTACCATACAATTACTCAAATAAGGAGTTGGGGGGGGTGAAGAACATGACTACATCTTATTTTTAGTCCTCAAATCAATGGTGACAACCTCCTCTGCATTTCAATATGAATTTTGCATATCAACACTCACCAGAATAAAGCATAGTAAACATATTAAAATCCATAATAGCATTTTTCTTTACAGCGCTGGTTCATGATGTTTGTTTATTTGTTTTGAAACACCAAAATGTCTCAGCCCCAATTAGAGACTAATTCATTGACAGATGGGCACCCTCAGAAATGCGTACCTCACCTTTTTGTCTTCTAGGTCAAAGCAGGCTTATAGAATAATGACAACAGCCGTTTTCTCTCTATCTCTCCCTTCTACAGAACTCCCAGCAAATTTCCAAGATGACCCCCCTTCACAGGTTTCACATGTTTTGTTTTCTTTGCCCTGCATTTGGGTAGTCGCTGGAGGATGAAGCTCTCTCCCACTGGAAAACTAACAATAGAGAAAAGATAAGAGGTTGTATCACTATGAATGCCACACACCTAAATTAGAGAGATCCCTGTTTTATAGCTACTGATGTCATGGTTGTTCGGTGACGTTGGGTTGATTCAGACTCATCGCCACTCTGTGCAAGACAGAACTGACCCAAGCCTGGCCCTATATCATCCTCACCAGCATTGTTACATTTGAGCCCACTGTCACAGCCACTATGCTAATCTCCTTCTTTCCTGGTCTTCTACTTCTTTGCTGATATTCTGCTTTACCAGGGACAGATCTCTCCTGATAACATGTCCTAATGATGGCTACCCTCGAACCAACTATGTGTAGACACTAATGGTAGGAGGTTTACACACAATATCATAATTTTGTTCTCCAGGTGATATCATTTGTCAGATATCACTCAGAGAAGATGATGTCACTCCAGTTAGACACAGGACCGATAACTAACAAAAGAAAAACAAGGTAAGAATCTTCAAAGCCTGGTCTTCTCCTTCCCAAACCATCTACTTCAGGGAAAATGTTTACTTCCATTCACTTTACCACCTCTTTTCCTTCTCCCTCAGAATCTGCATATAATTACCATATGAATTTGGAATTTTTTTAAACATAATTTCTTTCCCCTGGAACCTTCCTTAGCTGTCCAAGTCTCATATTATTTGATCAGTGATTTATTAGTCTAGGAAAATCATCTAACTCTACCTCTATTCCATTATCAATTTAAGCAACTTGCAAAATATCTCCTTTTCTTAACTCGCATCATCTTCTACCTAGCCATGAAAAGCTCAAAGCCAAACCTGCTGCCATGAAGCCAGGTTCTGCTCATAGCTCCCTGCCGAACCCTGGTGAGTTTGTTTATTTGTTTTGATAGACTGCAATAGACTGCAACTTTTTATGGAGCACACAGTCATATGTTTCTCCAAAGGAGCTAGCTGGCTGGTGGTTTCGAACTGTGACCCTGCACTTAGCAGTCTAACGTGTAAGCACTACACCACCAGGTCCCCTCCACTTACCCACATAGATGAATAATCCTATTCCTGTCATGGAGGAACTGACGACACAGCAATCAGCAGCGTGATAGGGTAACAAACACTGGCTTACCACAGAAACTTGTATGCAAAGTGCTACAGGAGACAAAGAAGAAGCGCGGATGGCTTCTTAGCATCAGGAAGGATGGGAGGATGGGCTTTAGAATCCCTTGGGTGATCTCCACAGATAATTGCCAAGGTAGTCAGAATAGCCTGCAACACATTCTCGATTTCCAGTAGAAAAAACACCAGAATTCCCCGTGTCATATTAAAAACAGACAAACAAAGATATCTAATCCTGACTGACTGACTCCCACTATGTGCATCTGATAGTATCTGACAGCCAATAATTGTATGGTCAGTAATGGCAGCGCTATGAAACCAGATGACATCAACCAAATGGAAAGTGAAAAATTCAATTAATTCTTGCGATGAATGGTTTTATTTTCTAATCTCAGAAGGCTACATGTGTGGATTTGGGGAGGGTGGAGGTGGAGTGGGTGTGGGGGGAGCTTAGCTTACAGTTGTAACTGATTGGTTGGTTTACAGCTAGTGGGCCAATGGTACAGTCTTGTCCTCTGGGGTCTCTGACCAACCAGAAGCTGGGTCAATCAAAGAGCTGCTTATAGGAACAGGTTCAAATTGGACTGGGTCTCTTTGGTTGCTTTCTACTTAAAACCCACTGCCAATAATGAGTTACCTCTAGATGATAGAAAACAACTTTGCTCTGTATGAAATGTGTGGACTTTAAAACTCCAGGTAGAAAGACGTGTCCACCTAATCCTAGGTTAACATACTGCTTCAGCTAGAACATACCTCAAATCCATGCCTTTCCAAAAGATGTGTAGGCATAACTGCCCCCAGAATCAGTGAAAACAGATTGGGTTAAATATATTTGTCCAGAATAGATTATCCACTTCTTGTCACTTTGCCACAGAAGGAAGTAACACATGGACCTAGAGACTGGCATGGCAGACCATCAGAAACCCCCCCCCCACCCCCCGGGGGAGGGTTGTAAATCAAGAATGCCAGGATCACCTTCTAAAACAGAAATGATGACCCACCTTTAAGTTCCTCCCTAAAGTGACTTATAAACTCTACCAATGGGATGCATATTCCAGTTTGCACATGCTCATTTGAGAAAGGAGAATGGCTCTCGTGAGTGATTTCTATGTCAGAGGGCACCTGGCATTGCTTCTTAGAGCAGGAATTGTGATGCAAACCTGAGGTAGCTTTATGGGGCCATGTATTGTCCCAGGACACAGAGTCATCATCCATCCATCCTGGAGACATGTTGGATATTGTCACAAAGAAACGTGGTACATGAAACCAACCATGCCACTGACCATGCCATGATACAAAGTATCACTATACTATCTTTCCTTCTCTCGATTACTGCTGCCTACTAAGAAGGATTTTAATTGAATTAGGGGACTAAAACTCTCCCTTTGTTTCCAAGATCGTCCAGAGCATAGTCCTCCCTACTTAAAATTCACAACCCAAGACCACACAATATGAATAGAGACACTTTGTCCATTGACACAGGCTATGACTCTCCGTAAGTGAAGCCAGGGAAGCCCAGAGTTCTTCCTCCTGACCTTGAGGAAGTTTGTTTCCAATGTCATTTTTTGCTCTTTTGTGTTCTTAAACAGTACATCAACAGCACACTCATTCATGGGAGACAGGTAGGTATAAGCCAGCACAAATAATTTGTGCTCGACTCCTCATCGATGAGATCTGTAGGTTCAAACATGCCAAGTTCGACTTCTCTGAACATTCTTGTTGTTAAGTGTCAATTCTGATCTTCAGAATCCTGTGAAAGAGTGGATCTGCACTATTGGGTATATGGTAGGAGGCTTGGTGGCTTAGTGGGTTTGGGGATGGGCTGTTAACCCCCTGAATTATTTTTTGCAAGTCGGTAGTTCATCTCCTGGGGAAAAAGATGAGATTTTTCCCCTTCCTTAAACATTTACCACCTCAGAAACCCTGTGGAGCAATTCCACTCTGCTCTATATGGGCCCAATGAATTGGATTCTACTGGATGGCAGGGGACTTGGCTGCTGGGGAACCAACAAAACCCCTGTGAAGCAGTTTTCCTCTGTAGCACATGGGGTTGCCAGGAGGCAGAATCAACGCGAAGGCAAACTGGTTTGGTTTTGTGGTTTTGAGATCAATGAGACGGAATCAGAAATGGAACTCACTGAAGATCAGTTGAGAATGCTCCTCTGGGAAAGGATGCAACTACTTTTAAGTGTTTCCCAATTTCAGATCCACTCTGTGGGCTCAGGTTCCAACAAAACCAGTAGGTTTTGCTCCACAGACTCTCAGAAATCTTTTTCTGTTTGGCTCTGGTTATTGAATCTAGACCTTCGTACATCAAAACTCGCTCAAAGGGTGGGGTTTAGGTCACAAATCACCTCCCTTGAAACATCCACACCCTTGTGGTTTTCCTCAATTCACATCGTACTTCTGGAATCCATGCAGCACTTTCCCAATTTATACTTTTGAGTGCTCCTGGATTTGGTATTAGTAAGTTGTTCCTTTTGGGAATCTAAATTCAGGTGCACATATCACTGCATTTTGGAATTCACCATACAATTCTTTCATACTCACCTCCCATTTGGCATCTCTGAACTCACAAAGGAGATTTTTTTAATTGCTGTTTTAAGTGAAGAACTGTCTTGAGAATCCAATATTTATATAAACAATTTCTGTTTGGAACACAGGTTTATTTGTGCACCTTTCCATACTTGTGGGTAAACATGAATACTTCAGAAACATTTCTAGCAATCTTCACCATGTTTTAAGCATGGAAAGTCAGGTGGAAGAATCCAAGGAAGTGCCTGTGAGTTTATAGCTTCCTTAACGCACCCTCTAATCATGAATTGGGTCTGTGATTTCTGTATAGCTATTGCAATGGATGTCAGAACCTAGAGGTAAATTAGAGAACACTAGGTGACACAAGACAGTGTGCTGATGACACATCACCTCTGGTCTTCCTCCCCCAAAGTCACACATCTAGTCTAATGATGAGAAAGCCAGAGATAGTGAGAGGCATACTACAAAACACCTGAGCAGAATCTTCAAATCTCACCAGGTCAACAAATCAATCAAAGTTTGAAAAGTTGTCCCAGCTCAGAGAAGACAATAGAGACATGATAACTCCATATTCTGGAGCAGAGAAATAGAATATTAGCAGAAAACTATTAGGCTATATAGAGTAATTAAAAACAGCCTGCCAACATTGTCTTAGTTGTGAGAAAACACACCATGGTCCTGTAAAATATTATGATAGAAGAAGTTGGGTGTCCAGTATATGGGGGATCTCTATTATTTCTATGGCGTTCCTATAAATCCCCAACTATTCTACAATGAGAAGATTACTTCAAAAATGAGTCATGAAGAACCAGGAGAGCACCACAGTATTTGGCCAGGTGTGACTGCAATCCTCCCCTATAGGCTGACTTTCTCTCATAGGGCACCTATAACACTCATTGGTTTTTCCATAATTAGAATCCTTCCCATTAGATTGGAAGCTTCATGAAGACAGAGACAGATTACATTTGCCTCAAACTTCCTGTAGGACTGTGCCTCATGCATGACAGGTCCTTCATAAGTGTCTGTTGAGTTATTTACTGGATCATCATGCTATTAAGTAAAAAAAGGCAGACTATGAAACAAATATGTGTAGGATGTTCTGTGATTATTGGTTGTATTACCTCAAACAAGTCTATTCAAGCCCTGAGTCTCCTCTGAGTCTCCTCAGGCCCTAAAGGAGGACATTGAGAAATTTATATGCATAAAGCTCATAGATTATTGAATACTGAATCTTAATACCTTTCACAATCTCTCCACCATCCATATGGCTTGCTTAAAAACACGAGAAGCTAGAACCTCAAAGTTAACAATGTTTGTAACCGTAAGACTTATGTTTTCAATGATTTTAAATATACCTTTGCTTTTCTCTATTCATACATTTGTAATGAAACATATTTATTAAAGGGGTCAACAAAAAAGTTAAAAAAAAGAGACTCGAAGAAACATGGGCCATGATAAATAGCAAAGCTACAAAGGATATAGGTTCTATGCCCCAAAGAGTTGAATTGCTGAGGGAAGAGACTTTTGCTATTTGTTATCATCAAATTTTGCCTCTACTCACAGTGCTCCTATGAACAACAGAAAAAAAAAGAAATGTTTCCCATTCCTCAACAATCCCTACAACCAGTGTGGACAGCCTCATTGCTAGCCATTGTGTATTCTCTGGCTGGTTTTTTGGAATACAGTCCCAGACATTTTTTCCCTAGACTGTCTTTGTTTAGAATAGTCTTTCCCAAAGTGGGTGGTACTGCCTCTTAGAGGGAGGTGATGTTGGAACAAGCCAGGGAGCCTGCAAAAGCAGATGCTTTAACCTGGGCTAGGGGTTAGAGTACCAACATTTTTCATCGACAGAGGGTCACTGAGTATTTTTTTCCCCCAATAAGGACATGACAGGCCAAATAAGTTTGGGAACCGAGGCTCTAGAAGCTCTGCTAAAACCTGCTCGGCATCCTAGCAACAAGCAACGGCCACACTGATAGTCAGGTGGTGACTTCCTGGGAGGGCCCTTGATGGGGACTCAAACCCAGGTCTCCAACACAAAAGATGAGAATTCTACCACTCTGCAGTGGTAGGATCACCAAGGACCTTCTCAAGGGACAGACAACTGCTGTGAGTCATTCCATCAAGCCATAACCAAGGCACCTCATGATTCACTTGCCAGCTGACAAGTGGACAGCAAGAAGGAAGCAGTGGGCCAGCAAAGCAGCAAAGGGAAAGGTTAGGGCTCTGCATGACAGCTGAGGCTGGGCACTACAAAGAGAGTAGGCAGGGAGGGCAGTCCTCGCAAGGGACAGGCAGCAAGGACAGGCAGGGAATGGCGGAAGCTTGTTGGGGCATCCTAGGAGCCCAGAGTGGTGGCTCAGAGCAGCTTTCTTACGTCTATCCATCGCTCCGGATCTTTCCACTGCCCTCAAGCTCTCCAGCCTGGCTATTTAAAACTCCCAATTCATGCAGCGCTGACCAACCCGTCCTCATCTGCTCCTATCACAGCAAAGAGGAAGGAAAGACTGGGAGGAGCCTAACTAAATGTCTGAGTTGATGTTTCCTAAGTCACTTGGCATCATGGTCAGCTGCACGTGAGCGACAGATGTGAGTCATCAGGAGCCGGCGGTTCAGAAC
Source organism: Nesogale talazaci (assembly GCA_004026705.1). Lineage (NCBI taxonomy): Eukaryota > Metazoa > Chordata > Mammalia > Afrosoricida > Tenrecidae > Nesogale > Nesogale talazaci. The sequence continues at coordinate 55,196 of PVJH01003181.1, forward strand.
TGGCATCAGCCAGGACAGCTGCTGGTGGGCAAATGGCCCCCCCTCCCCAAAACTGAGTGCGCCCTGCCACGGAGTCTAACTGTGCCTGGACATCTTTAGATATCACGGTGAAGTCAAATGACGGGTCTCATCAAATGACTTGACTTGATTGGATCCTAGCATATTCCTATTCCTCCCACTCCATTCTCTGTCCCCCTCCCCCTAAAAAAAAAAGAGCATCCGTTTTGTCTACCGGTGGAATGCATGGGCTTTTAAAAATAGATTTTATCCAACAATTGTGTGGGCAAATGCTGACTTGCAGTCTGGGGCTCTCCCTTCGCCAGGCCCTGCCAGATGAAAGCAGTGCTATTTTCATCGCAAGAGAGGCCCCGAGAGGAGGCACAAAGGGGAACTTCACTTTTTGTCTCTCTCAACCAGTGCCCCTCACAGGCCAAGGCTGGGCTGGCCAGAGCACTTGCCAGATCAAGGCGGACCAGGAGTGGGGAGGGCAGCTTCGGTGTGAAGAATGGCCTCAAGTTGCCACAAATCCAGGACGGAGGATTTCCCAGCACCCAGCGTGCGCTCAAAGGACAGAGAAATCCTTCCCTACTCTGGGATGCCAAGAACTTGACAGTGGAATAATATTAGTAGGAAGCAAAGCGAGAAGGCATGGCAACACAGACGCGGAGCACGCAAGAAGACACGCATAAATCCTGCTCACAGGGGAGAGAAGCTTGGTTCTATATATACACTTCTTCCTGGATTTCCCCCACCTGAGTGGACTCTGGCAGTCTAGAACAGAACTTTTAAGCCTCAAGTCTGAGGGTTTTCAGGTGCATACATATTGCACTGTGATCACCGAACAAAAAGCAGAAACACACAGGGAGAGAGGGGAGAGCATCCTGGGGTGACACAGACCAGGAGGCATTCGGGTACTATGAGAACGTTTGGCGGCCTGAACTGACCCAGAGGCACTGGGAAGACAGACCGGATGATCAGTTGAGACCTGTGGAGGGAAGGCTCCACTCAGCCCACAGGTTCCCCATGATTTCCTCACAGGTGGAAAGCAGCAGATAAAGTAAAGCCTACTGACTGACAGTTATGTATGGGGTAGTGGTTACGCATTGCTGAGCAGTTGCAAACCACCCGCTGCAGTTACAGCCTTGGAAAAGCATGGGTGCACTTCTACCCAGGCCTGTAGGGTCAGCATGGGTTCAATGGCATCATTGAGTGAGGGGTGAGTGAGTGAGCGAGCTCTGTGATGACATATGAAAAAGGATAGAACCTCAAAGTTAACCCAGGTCCCTGTTCACACCTTGAGTGCTCCTGAGGCACATGGCAAAGCAGCATCTGATAGCAGGCCACAAACATTCTTCACCATTGTTCCTGACTGTGCTCTCTGAAATCCACTTTCTCTTTGCGAATAGACTTAGCATCTCCACTCCATGCGTGTTCGAATATTCTCCAGACTGAACCCAGAGAGCCCAGGTGGGCACTAGGACCTAGTGACTCGGTGTCTCTGGAAGGTTAGTGTGCAATTCGATTTGTACGAATCAGCCCCTCACTGTAATATATTTGGTGTGACAATTCCCTGTTTTACAATGTCTACTCTCCCTGCAACCACCACCACCCGCTATGCCTCACCTTTTTGGGTCCCTGATCGCAGCCAATAGGAGACAATCACCTCAGTGGAGGAACTTGGAATGATGAAAGGTGTGATTCAGAGTATATTAAGAATCATGATGATGATAAGTTATCATGATGGTGGTGGTGATAATCCTTCTACTCTGATCATGACGACACAGCAGCCTAAATCACTGCCCCCCACAAGCGAATGTCCCCACCGAGGGCACAGACCCTGGCAGTGTGTTCTCTGTGATTCGAAAGGCCCCTGTAACCTGAAGCCAAGGCAATAGCAACTAGCAAACTATCATGTGCCCAGGACAGTAATAAATGCTCTGCCCGGATCATCGTAGCATATACCTTCAAGAACAATCCTCTGAGACCCATAGAATGAGCACCCTGGAGGGGAGGGTTGCAGTGGAGGGGGAAAAAGTTGATCGGTTTGCCATGAGCACAGTCGTAGAGCTGAGAATGGGACCTGGGCAGCTGAGTGACTCCACAGCCTTCTGTCTCATGCACCATTCATGCCATAGCTGTGGCCTCCTGAGGAAGACCTGCTCAGCCCCGACTGTCCAAGACATTGGACATTGTCCTAGCTCCACAATGCAGCCAGGAAACTGATCTCCATGGAGTCCAGACACACCCCATGCGACTCCACAACCCCTCTGAGGTCTCACATCAGGATGGATGCTCACAGGCCCCTGGGTTTGTTCACTGCTTGCAATAGTCTGTTAGAGAAACCTGGGGGCGAAGAGCTGTGTGGAGATGGCCTGCGTGGGGAGGCTGTGAGAGGACACTGGGGAAATGATATGAATTTCCTCTGTCTTGCCATGCAAGGCTCCATAGCTGCTTCTTCTCCGTCCCAGAAACTCAGTGGAAGTGGGGGCAGGTGGGCACACTTCTTTGTGTATGACAATCCCTTGGGAAGAGTCTTCTTATTTTTTCAGTCTGCTTACATTCCCATTGGGCAAAAATGACTCTGTCTTCTTGTGCTACCTAGATCATTATCAGCCAAGTGTGCAGGACCTCCCCTAAGTTCCTGTCCTCTACAACTCATTCATCTATTCAACCCATGGTCAGAGACTAGCTACTCTGTCCCAGGTGCCGTGGGGAGAGGCATCAATGACTAAAACAAAGCTGCTGATAATCTCAAGGGGTTCAGCATCTAGCGATATGAAAAACTACTGTGACCACTTTACAAAGTGTCCAATGATGCTTCTTGGCAGAACAGTACTAATCTTTTACATAACACTATTGCCTACCTGGGGAAGGGAGGAGTGGAGAGGAAGGGGGTAAAGGGCCAGGAAGGCATTTAACAAGGAACAGCTTCAGTAGAGTAACCTGTTCTAAATGCTTCCCATATGTATCATTTAATGTTTCTGACTCACTGGCATTGAGTCAAGGTCGACGCACAGCACCGGAGGGCTTCTGAAACTGTAACTGTTTACAGGAGTAAAACAAGCCCAGTCTTCTTTATGTGGAGTGACAAGTGGTTTTGAATTCCTCACCAGGTGGATTGCAGCCCAATGCACAACCATGATACCACCAGGGCTCTGATCTTTCCAGCCATTCTCACCATTTGTTTCCTATTTCCAAAAGCCCTTTGAGGACATTGGAGGAGAATTTCTGTCCTACTGATGGAAGTTGAATGATTCATTGTGCAGAAATCTCATCTTTCTTCTGAGGACAGGATGGTGGTTTTGAACTGTTGACCTGGTTGTTAGAACCATGCCACCAGGCCTGTACTTTTGTAACCATTTGGCAGCTAGTGGAGGTACAGAGAGGTGCAAGAACAAATATGCCCGAGGTGATGGGAGCTGCAGCTCATCTGTCTAGAAGTTTCTTTGGAACTGTCTAAAAGAAGCTGGCTCACAATGGAAACATGGAAAGCAGGCTGTCTTACAAAGGGGCCTCACACAGCCCATTTCACCTATTATAGTCCTGTTTTATGCCCATTGCTCCTGGGTAAATATTCATACTCCAAAACATCCCACGTTGAGGCTACCTTAGGTAGTCACTGTATATTATATTCTATTTTTTATTTTTCTAAGAGGCATGTGGACATTGTTGAGGATGAAGCTTGTTCCCCAGACTAGCAGTGCAACTCTCCAGAGTCAACAGACTGGTGACCAGCCCTTTGGGATTCTCCCCAAAAATGATCAGACTCCCAATTTAGGGCTCTTCCTCCAATGAGAGCCATAGCTTGCTGTGGCCTGAAACCCTAACTCCCACACCTTGGAACTGTCTACGAGACTAAACCCATTCTTGCCTTCAGATCAAAATTTGAGTCACAGGCAAGTAGTTAGCTAAGGGGAGGGCACCACACTAGATCTAGGAAGAGTCCTAGTCTCCTGTTGATGTAGCTGTCCTTTATGAGAAGATCAGAATGAAGATCGGGTGACACACACCCAGAAACTCAAGAAGCCCCACATCCACATGTGCATTGAGTTCAGGTTCACCTGTCCTGCCCAAAGTCAATGCGATTTCTTATACCCCCCAATCTCATTTGGAATGAGGTGCACAAAAGAAACAAAGGAAAACATCATGACACTTGCAAGCATCACTTTCTCTGTGCTGGGTTGTTCCATTATGGAAGTCCCTAAGCACCAAGCAAGGCATTAAATTACGTACAGGTAGTGGCTGGATATAGGCTGCCAGCCGGCTTTCAGCAACATCCCCCATATGGCTAGGAACACTTGTGCCAGTTAATTAGCGCTGGCATTAATCGAGAGAAGGAACATTGACCAGGACATCGAGGTTATCCTTAGACTATTTAAAACTGTCATGTGATCGCTCATTCCATCTGTTATCAACATACTTCACACTTCACCCAGTAAATAAACGCCCTCCCATTCGAAACAAACGGATGTCATTCTGCAGGGTCTCTTTAGACTTCTGCAGAGTTCAAGATGGCTAACTCTCCTGGAATGTATATTTTGAAACGACCTAAGGGTCAGTAGTGTAGTTCTATTTAATTCAAGGGCAAGATAGTCTCTCCTGCCCTCTACCACCATGCCACCCTTCCATACTCCCTCACACCCCTCATACACACATATTCCTTTCCAGAAAATCCTGGGGAAGTGTCCACAATCTGTGGAGAAAAGCCAACTGTTTGCTATCCTTCTGTCAAATGCTTATTTTTCACTTTGCAGCTACCCTACAAATTGGCTTTGTTTTCTTCCCATGCTCACAATTCTGCTGAAAGCTCATAGAAAATAAAGCCCGTTATTCAAATGAATTTCACCGCATGCTAAAACTGTGGCTGAGTTGAGATAGAAGCCCATTTCGAAAGAGTTCACCTCTGAAATGGATGATGGCTGGCAAGGGATGAAGGATTCAAGAACTTAGGGAGGCAGCTAGGAAATCGCCCCATACCAAACACTTCCTTGGCAAATCGAATCATCATAGGAATAGACCAAAAACAGATTTCAACTTCACTTCCTAAAAGCCTCTGTGTTCCATATATCTTTAAGAATATGGCTATAAATCTTCCCTGAGGAATTTACCTTCCACAGAGTTTATTTTCTTGCCCTAAGGAAAGGATATATCATCAATATATCATGTATTCCCAGCATTTTCATCTACCTCTTCCATAGACTCCTGTCCCTTCCAACAGCCTCTCCAAAATCAACTCTTTCAGCAAACTGAGGAAGGTGGGCATCAGTTGCTCAATGTACAAAAATGACCTTCAAGGAATGACCAAAGTCTCATCAAAATTAAATAAAATAGTAAGCAATGGTTGACTGAGAGTGAAACTGATATCTCTTCATGATGGGGCCTTCTAAGTAGTGTAAAGCATGCCGATAGTGTAGATACAAAGGATCAGGCCTGATTCAAGAACAGGATTTAAAGCCTGATTCCTCCAGAATGATGACCTTGGAAAAGTCTGTTGACCTAGGTTTAGCTAAGAGATGATAATAAGACCGGCATGGTCTCCGTGTCACAAAATGAGTGTGAGGATGCAGTACGATAATGGCCAAAGATGTCATCATCATCTTCCTGGGTAAAAGACATGTCATGATGATGATCCTCGTGACTCAGTCCCTTGACTACCTACCTCACGACAAGATATTATTACCTAATCTGCTTTCAGTATTAACAAAGATGGCTATTTCATAAACAACATTTATCAGGTTGTTTAGGGTGATGAAAGCAGATGCCTACTGGAATAATTTTTACCTCCCTCTGAAGAATTTCCTCTTGAGAATTAAATTTTACACATTGACCTAAGTTTTAATTATGATGCTAGGGCTATGGATTACACAGTTTCCTATTTTGAGGACATTCTTATTTTCCCATTTATACAATTGTCAGTTCAATACATTTTGATGACCTACCAGATTTGGCACACCCTAGAGGCCAATAGGAAATACACCACTAGAAAGACCTATGATCTAATGGGCAATGTTGAGCTCACTGTGATATGAATTTGCTGGGACATACGAGTAACACAAAGAGTCCTTGAATGAAGCAAATGGCGAATGGTGCAAGTTCTTACCAACAGGCTGGCTGTTCGAAGCCACCCTGAGATGTTTCAGAAGACAGACGTAACGATCTGTTTCCAAAAGGTCACAGCATTGAAAACCCTATACTTTGTATGTACAAGGGGTGCCATCAATCAGGATCACCTGGGTGGCAATCAACCAATGAGTAATGGCCTAGAGGTCCACAAATAATTAGAGGAAGGTTCCTATAAGGAATTCCAAGGGTAAGTCCAGATGAGTAAGGTTTATAAATGTGACTGGAATTGGGAAGGGTTTCCCAGCCTGAGGAAACAGTAGCAATAAAAGTTGATAGGTATTTATAGGGAGCTAAAAGGCTGTCTATTTTACTACAAAGTAAATACAAAAGACAGCAAGGAGAAGTTAGTTATAGCCTAGGCTGAGGAGTGTGATAAACAGATAATCAAAGGTTAGGAGAAATGATGCCAAGTAAAATCAAAGTATTTTATTTTTAACCATCAGTCCTTCAATACCCAGTTTTTCTTAAAATAGAGATTGATACCTTCAAGCCAAATATGTTGTAGTTTGTAAAACCTGGGCTCACAACAGATTTTCAAGAACACATATAATACTCAAATAAGAAACAGCAGGATGCATGCAGTGATGGGAACATAGTTTCACAAAGTATAAAGTTGACTCCTTTTGACTAAAACACACACATACACACACACACACACAGACAAACTTCAAGCATACCCCTCCCCTAACTTCCTGTGTTTATTGGCTTCTTGCAGTTTCTCAACCTAGACCATCCATTCAAAAAGAATCACTTTTGTCCCCTCAGCTCATCCAGAAAAGTCATTACCTTTATCTCCAAGACAACTTGTTAGGAGTCTTGCATTTATGTCCATTCATCGGGAATGTGTGTAAATATTTGAACACACATAATGAAAGCTCAGCCTCACAGGCTGATCTGGAAAGTGTCTATGGATTGAGCAATGATTCTGTTTATAACGCATGGTCATTTCCTTCCACTTCTCCAACACAACTGGATGGGCGGAACACCCTGGTCCTAGGACTTTGTTCTCTCACTTTCTGAATGAGATTGTTAGAAAAGTCAAAATTAGCACTGTGACTTAAAAAGTAATCTAGGATTTGTGTCATCCCAGAATCTACTGTGGAATAAAAACACAACAAAACACTTGAGTTCATATGTTCTGTCATTGGCAGATGCAATTGAGTTAGTTCCAAATCATAGTGACTTTCTGTTTGACAGACTGAAACACTGTCTAGTCCTGCACTACCCTCTATATTTTTTCTTCTATCTGACCCCATCATACTCACTGTTATGCAACCTGGCCATTTCTTCATAGTCTCTAAGACAGCAGTTCTCAACCTGCAAGTTGTGACCCCATTGGGGGTCGAAAATTGCTTTCACAGGAGTCGCCCAATTCATAACATTAACAAAATGACAGTTAGGAAGTAGCAATGAAAATAATTTTATGGTTGGGGGGGGTCACCACAAGATGAGGAACTGGATTCAAGGGTTGTGTTACTAGGAAGGTTGAAAACCACTTCTCAAAGGAATCTCTTAAAGAGAACCCACAGCTTATGTTGTAAAGTAAAAAAGTCTCAACTAGGAAGTAGGTCCCATCGGGTGAATTTTTAAATGCAGTCTACTCATTTGTTGCACAAAAAACTTTTAGAGTACTGAAAAGCAAGGATGCTACTTTGAAGATCAAGGTGCACCAGACCCAAGCCATGGTATTTTCCATTGCTTTATATGCATGTGAAAGTTGGATACTGAATAAAGAAGACAGAAGAAGAGCAGATAGATTTGAGCTTTGGTGCTGGCAAAGAATGCTGAAAGTCCATGGACTGCTTAAAGACAAGCCATTCCATCTTAGAAGAAGTTCAGCCAGAGTGTTTCTTAGACAGAAGCTTGGAAAGACTTAGTCTTATATACTTGGGTCATAATGTCAGAAGAGTCCAGTCCTTAAAAATGGACATCATGTTTGATAAAGTAGAGGGGCAGCTAAGGAGAGAAAGGATGTCAACAGTGGCTGCCACAATGGGCTCAGGCAAAGGGCTAATTGTAAAGATGGCGCAGGGCCATGCAGTGTTTTGTTCTATGATAGTATTTGCTTCTAGTATCTGCAGTCCTGTTGGTGCACCACCCAAGGGAGAGAGGAGATGCTTTCTAATCCTATAGAGTTAGTTTCAGAAACCTCTGGGGGGGGGGCAGTTCTAATCTGTCCTATAGGATCCCCATGAGTTGTAATCAACTTAATGGGAGTGATATTGGTTTGGTTGGTTCCCAATAAGCCTATGTGTTCCCTGAACATCAGAGGTGGGGAACGTATGGTTGGCAGCCCTATACATCCAAACAAACAAACCAACTGACAGATGAAATCATTGGCCTTGAGTCTCTGCTGACTCACAGTGATCCTTTAAGATAGGGGAGAACTGCTTCTGTGAATTTCTCAGACTATAATACCATAGGGGAATAGAAATTCTCTTTTTTTCTCCTATGGAGCTGGCTCCTATGGTGGGGGTCATGTACTTGGTGCCAATTTCATGATTGGGAGTGTAAGGGTTGAATCTAGCCTGTCGATCTGGAGATAGCCAATGAGACCTCTGAGTGGGCATGGCTTTCTCTGAGAATTCTGGGAAATCTCATGATACTTTCCCCATGGAGGTGAGAGAATACAGACTTAGTCTCTTGGAGTCGATCTACGTGTAAGACAAGATGGTGGCATGCTGGTAGATCCTGAGTCCTGGAACCTGGAGGAGCCAAGGAGAAGCCACAGGGGCTTGCCCTGATGGAACCTGACCTCTGGGGTTGAAGAAGCCACAGAGAGAATTCTGCCAGCACTGAGATGCTTCTACTGCCAATGGATACTGCTGATGGACCCTGAGTCCAGGAAATGAGGAGCCATGGTGAGACCCTTGCCCGTGCCGGGATGCTTCTATTGCTGCTGGATACATATGACTTTACACCCACTGACCTGTGATCGTCCTGGTGTTATTACACTTGTTTCAAGAGTTGGAAGGAGACTTTATAGACTGGCATCAGACATATGGGCTAATATCGGACTTATGACCTTGGACTGGACAGGATTGGGAGGCTTTCTCAATGTTCCATTCCTCTTGTATATTAACCTTTCCCTTACATCCATATGCATGCTTATGATTTTGTTTCTCTAGTCTATCTGGATTAACACACTGGCTCTTCGTTTCAAACTTCTGACCTTAAGGCTAGCAGTCCAACATGTAACTACTAAACCACCAGGACTCCCTTTGAAGCTTTTGAAATCATCAATACCAACTAACATCACATGCTTCACCAAAGAGAAGCATTTCCAGCTATCACTTTATGGGTGAGCTCATTAATGCTTGACCAGCATGGCCGGTGAATGATGCTACAAATATTAAAAAGGCCCTTGGTGGCATAGAAAAGGTGTCCCACCCCTGATAACATGGTCACAACTCTAAGTAGACTCTTCAGTAATGGCTCTTCATTTAAACTACTGGTGTAGTCTTTGTCACCCCCGTGAAGATGTAATGGACAGCTTGCATCTCTCGCCTATTGCCTACTGACATGGGATAAATTAGAAGTTATTAAAAAATTAGAAGAAGAATGATAGGACTGTCTTCTTCTATAAAGCGTTATAGTCTTTGAAACTCACAGGAGCAGTTCTTCCCTCCCCTATAAGGTCGTCATGAATCAGAATCAACTCAATGACAGTGAGTTTGATTTTTATTTCTCAGTGACTGTTTACATTTTTGAATCTCAACTTTCCTTCCGAAAACAGTAGGTTAAAATAAATAAAAACTAAGCAGGACAAAAGGAAACACCATACTCTCTTGAGAGCTTTTTACAAACAGATCATAAATAAGCTAAGTATGCTGGGTATGTATATCCATTAAATGCGTGAGAGGAATCAGCCAGTGCCTTCCCTAAGACGTGTGTGTCAAGTACAAATTTTGCCCACTGCAATTGCAAAGCAGCTATCTCATATTTCTAAATCACTCCCTGCTGCTCCTTTTGAATAAACCTCTTAGAAGCAAGCCAGGACCCAGTATTATTATGTTACAGAAATGGAGAGAAGAATATTCGTTGGGAACCATGTTGATATAGCTTTTGCCATACAGGCTGCACCCCCTGCAGGTATTTGATGCAGGCATTTGAATGAGTGTCATAGACAGGAAATGCACTAGAGATTATGACTTCATTTGACTATAAAGGACTCCCCCCTGTCAAGAAGCCCAGGACCCATCTCCTTGCATTCGAAAGCTCTGTTAGATGACCCTGCATGAGTGTGTCATAGAAGCTGCTGATTCTTCAATGGTGTCCAAGTCATCTCATTACACTATCTCACATACTTAGGGCACACTATCAGGAGAGATCAATCCCTGGAGAAGGGAACCATATTTGAGATAGGGGAATGGTTGCAAAAAAGGGGGAGACCCTCAAGGAAATGCATCAACAGAGTGGCTACACCAATGGGCTCCCGCATGCCAACAACTGTGAGGATGTGTTTTGTTCTGTTGTACATCGGGTTGTCATGAGTTGGAACTGACACAATGGCATCTACCAACAACAACTAATGACTGACTAAGTGCTTGATAGCGAAGGAAATGGACTGTGCCTTAAATCTGACTCAAGTCATGAAATCAGCCCCAACTTCCAAAGTCAGGAACTCTCAGAAGTGTACGTGCCAAGAAAAAATATGCAGCCACCTTGTCACCAGGCATTTCATACGAGGAAAGTGCCATGAATCAGAATAATAGTACAATGATGGCTACTAAGGGTTTTTCAGAAAACTGCATTGACCTATAACATATCTTCATGCAAATGTCCTTTGAAAGATGGTTGTTTTCTCCATATCATTACTACTCACCTAGCCTCCTAAGGTCAATATTTAGAGATATATTTAGATTATTTCTATAAATATATGTAAATCTCACTGCTGTGAGTTTACTCTGACTTGTAGCAACACTAAGACAACAGGGAATTGCCCCATGCATTTCTGAGAGGGTACCTCTTCACGGGAGTAGAAAGTCTCATCTTCTCCCCCTCCTCCAAAGAGTAGCTGGTGATTTCTAACGACTAGCTGACCTTGCAGCTAGCAGTCCAATGTGTCCACTGTACCACCAGAGCTCGTCATGTGTGTGCAGTGGAGGGGAGGGGCAAGTCAGTGATTTAGAATATGGATTTTCCATGGGTGCTGGCTACCTACCTCAGCCAACCTAAGTTTCACTCTCAAATGAATTTGTGGTTGGCATTTGTAGAATAGAAAGGGACATGAGTTGATTATCTCCAGAGCAAGTTGGCTACTACTGTGTACGTACTCAAGGTGGCTCAGAAGACAGGCATGCATGAGCCTGTGTCGGTTGCAGGAGAGCTGTTCTCTGTAAAGTTTTCCATGGCTACATTGTGGAATCACCAAGCCTTTCTTTTGAGGCACCTCTGGGTAGAGCCTCCAAGCTTGCAGACAGCAGCCCAGTCTCTTGATCAAGTATGTTGCAGCGCGAGCAGTTTAGTGATGAATGGGACTATCTATTCACAGCTTTCATGTGTTTCATATTTAATAACAGGTTGCTTGCAGCCACAGACTCAAATGGACGTTGGTTTTAAGGTAGAGTCATTTTTAAAGCTATTTGGACAATCCTGTACCCATTTGCAGTTTGAATGCAAGGTCTGTTATTATTATACCTCCAAGAGAGCTCCAGAGAATTCTTGCACACTGTTTGACAACCCAGCATCGCCTCAAAGACTCATGACTCAGATGTGACACAATCACAATGAGAGAGAGGGAGGGAGGGTCTTCTGGGCAGAATTCACTTAAAAAAGTTCTGCTCAAAGACATTTCTGTAAAATTTGGAAATCCTCCCAGGAGTTAGAAAACATAATCTTCACATAACCCCCATTATGCCAATCTGCACAATAAATGCTTCTGGATTTATCAAGCAAACTGAGGTAGAGAATAAGCATGGAAGGAGTGAATCGCATAGATGGAAGTCTTGGTGCAATCGTACAGTGATTACGCATTGGGCTGCTAATTGTAAGGCCAGCAGTTCAAAACCAACGATTGTTCCTCAGGAGAAAGATGAAGCTTTATACTCCCGTATACTCAACTCAACTAGCAGAGAATCCTCTCTGCTAGAAAAGGGGGTGGGGAAGAAACAGAATGGTTTACATGAAGGAGGAACATTTTGTTCTGATTCATTGTTAACAATCATAACATCCTTTTAGAAATCAGAGGCAGCCCCTCTGTTTCCCAAATCTTGAAGGCAAGACTGGGGAAAGACCGCTATCATAGTGGAAAGTCCACCCACGGCAATGACAACCCCAGTAGCATTACCACGCCCAGGAAACAAGGCAGCCAGCAGCTCAGCTGCTCAGCTGTTTGCTCTGCCTCCCCAGCACCCAAGGCTATCAGCATTTTCTACAAGCGATACCAAGATACCAGAGGGCAGCTAATAAGAAAAGACCAAGGTTTAAAGAAGAAGCATAACATAACATTCCATTTTTCTTGAAATCGTATCTTTCTTTTGAGGAAAGCTTATACTTCAGTTGAGGAGATAACTAAAATGTTTAACCTCATTCAATTGAAGTTCATATCAGGATCCACCTATTAAAAATCCCAGTACGGCGATTTGTAGGAGGCTCTGGACATGGAAGGGACCGGAGTGGGTGTGGGGGCAGATGGGGGTGGTGATGGCAGTGATTTCCCTTGTGCTGCTTCTACGATGAGTTTCAAACCTTCAACCCCCAGGTGGGTGCGTTGCCATGAATAAATGTCTCGTTTTCTACCTCAGACAACCTCTGGAAACACACACAGCCTCTACACAGAACATAAAACAATGTTGATTTATGCCTGGAAAGCTGAGTTACAATGAATAACAAACAAATTCATTATGATGGCATAAAAATATCAAAATAAATGACTCCCTTGCATCTCCACCACATTGTGGGCTATTTGTTATTAATATCATTACTCATTACAGGAGCAATTTTCTTTATGAGTGTGCATTCCAAGAAAATTGGTTTGTCCAAGGAGGGCAGGGATCAAGGTAGCCTAGAGTGGTTGATCAGTTGGCAGCTGCCAAGCGTGCACCTGCAGGACCCTGAGTCCTGATGGAAAGGGCACAAGGTTAAAAGAGGTGACAGGCCAGACCCCTGATTCCTCCTTCACCCTTCCTTGTCACCATAATCACAGTTGTTGATGGTTGCTCCGAATCGCCTTGGACTCATGGCACCCCCGGGTGGGCAAGGTAGGGCAGGTGACCAGGCTGGACTTCCGAAGGGCCATCAGGTAGGTTCAAGTCACCCAGGTGAACTGAGTTAGTTGTGCATATACCACGCACATCTCCAGGGACTCGAAAAATAAAAGCAACCCTAACTTGTTTCACATTTACTATGTCCTGGGAGCTCTGGGAGCGTAGTGGAGATGCATTTGAGTGGTAACAAGGTCCGCTGTTCAAAACCACTAGCCACTCTGTGGGAGGAAAATGAGGTTTTCTACCCAGTAAAGAGAAACAACCTCAGAAACCCACAGGGATAGTTCTAGCCTGTTGCCTAGGGCACTGGTTCTCAGCTGGTGAGTCGTGACCCCTTTGGGAGTCAAATGACTCACAGTGGATGCCTAAGACCAACAGAAAATGCATATTTCCAATGGTCTTAGGAGTGAAGACAACTTAGACTCCTCTGTTCATCTCCAGGTGGGTCCACCCACATGCAGATACACCCACCTAAGAGTACCCAGGTTGAAGACTGTTACCCGTGCTACACCACGCTTGAAGATAAAATTTCATCTGTTTGTAATTAGAAATAAATATTTCACAATATATGCTTACATACTGTCTTGTGATTAATCACTGTGCTTTAATTATGTTTAACTAGTAATGATGGAAATACATCCTACATATCAGATATTAACATTATGACGCATAACAGTAGCAAAATTAGAGTTATGAACTAGCAACATAAATAATTTTCTGGTTGGAGGTCATCACCACAGCATGAGGAACTACATTAAAGAGTCACAGCATGAGGAAGGTTGAAAAACACTGCTTTAGGGTCAGTGGTTAAGAAATTGACTCGAGGGCAGTGAGTTGAATTTTATGTCCTAGGCTTTGGAACCAGTACAACAAAATGGGTTATGCATGCATATGAATTCATTATTAATGGTGTGTTAGTCCAGGCTGACTAGACCAACAAATCCAGAGACACTCATATGTATGGAAGACAGAGCTTTATATCAAAGAGTCATTGTGTATTAAGAAAATATAGCAGTGAAGCCCAAATGAAGTCCCTACGTCCGTTAGCAGCCCATATGTCTGATCCTAGTTTATAAATTCCTCTTCAGACTCACGTAACACAATTCAATGATGCCCAATGCAGGAAGATCACAGGCCTGTGAGTAGAAAATTTTGTGGATCCAGTGATAGTGGAAACATCTGCAGGGTTTTGGCTACCATCAGCATGGCTCCATGTGGTTTTTCATCAGGATGGGTATCAGAGAGGGAGTCCTGCCTCTAGGGAGGAAGAGAAGAAGTCCAAGAATCCTCATGAGGTGGCCACACCCACAAAGAGGGATCACCAAGATGTGACCTGAGAGACAGGCTAGATGCCATCTCTTCTTCCATATTTATCAAGTTGACATGAAATGGTGTAGCTACCCCCAAGTGGTAGTTTTCAGATAACTGTATCATGCATATTATATTTGTAGTTATATAATGTAGAAAATTTTAATGATTTCTGGTCTGTGTAGCTGCTGTGTATTTTCCCCCATTTCCCCCACATGTAAAACCTTAACATTTATTGCCCCTAGAGATAGGCATGATATCTTTACTTTCCCTCCAAACCCACAGTCAGGGTTGATTCTAACCCAGAAAAATCTATATAGGATTTCTGAGGCCATAAATCATTACAGAAGCAAAAAACTTTACATTTCTTCCTCAGTACTGCCAATGGATTTGAATCACAAACCTTATGGTTAGCTTTCCTGCATGACTAAGGCTCCTTTCTAAAGATCCAAACCAAACTTAGTGCCATTGAGTTGATACTGACCCACAGAAGCCCTTTAAGACAGGATAGAATTTCCTCTTTGCCTTTCTGAGACTGTAATTCTGTATGGGAGTAAACTGCCTCATCCTTCTCCCAAGGAGTGGCTGGATTTGAACTGCTGCCCTTGCAGTTAGTAACCCATTGTGTATCTACTGAACCACCAGGGTTCCTTTTAGGATGCCTTTACAGATAGTCAAATCATGGCACAGAGCACTGAAGCAACTCTATGTTGGTCTGCAGCTGCCTTAGAACTAGACTCTCAATCTTCCTGATTCCTAACCCCTTCGACAAAATCAGAGGTCAAGAGCCTGAAAGTAAATATTGTGGACGTTGTGGGTAGTATATACTCCATGCCTGCTACTCAAGTCTACTATCCCAGTCAAACAGCCTCTGAGGATACTGGGTCCATGGCTTGATGTGGCAGTGTTCCAATAACATTGTATATATGGGCACCGAAATGTCAATCTCACTGAATTGTGATTCTGCAACCCTGGGGGAGCAGTGGTTTTGTGTTGGACTGTGAATTGCCAGGTTGGTAGTTAAAGACCCCCAGTAGCTCTGTAGGAGAAAAATGAAGCTCTCTGCCCCTGCCAAGAGTGAGAGACTCAGAAGCATACAGGGGCAGTTCTCCCCTGTTGTTAGGGGTCAGATTGACTCGACGACATTGCTGTTTTTTTTTTAATCATGTAAAACACGCAGAAGCCATTTTTAGTTCACAACACCTCCCTCTGCCCCTTTCCCTGAAAGACGGAGGAGTGGGGTGTACAGATTTGGTGGGAGGGTTGTACTTTGCCAACCCTGTCAGTCTCTCAACTCACAAACTCACTGCTGTTGAGTCAATTCAGATGCATAGACTAGTGGTGCCAGACTCACATCCTGGGAGCTTGTGGACCTGTAGACATGCTGGTTGTGATGCAGGAGGCTGGGGCTAAGGTCCGGGGATTTTGCGCCGTGGACAGATTCCCAAATGATGTTTGCACTGTTGGTTTTGGGACCACATGGACTGAGTGGTTGAGTACTGCATGGCATGACTATTTGACATCAAGTCAATTCCAACCAAGATTGGCTGTGTAGAGGAATTCCAAGATGATACATCCATATGGGAGCAGACAGTATTCTCTCTTCTCCCACTGCTGGCTTAAGCCATTCCTGAAAATGATCACTTTCCCTACACACAGAGTTTGGTTTCATGACTTCATGGAGCCCTAAAGCTTTCTGAGATGGGAACCTGGGACTCCCTGACCTTCTCTCCTTTATTCGACATCTCACACATCAGCCTAGAGACATCCCATCTTCTTTATCCTCTGTGGAGTCCCAAGCTGCAACTCTTCTCAGATAACTGTGCCAAACTTCCCATGGGCATCCTGTTTCTGTGTAAGGTCCAGGAGTTTTGAAGACCTCCCTCCAGCTGGCTTCCCGAGAGCTGAAATTCTTCTGGAGCCATCCAGAAACCCCGTTAAGATGAGTGTGCCCACCAGTATATCGAGATTAAAAGTCACAGACACTTTGATTTCAGACCTACCACAGACTCATAGCAAAAAATAAAATAAAATAAAATAAAAAACAATCCAGCAGGAATCTAGGAGGCTAAATGTATCAGTTCCAAGTTCATAACTCAGAATGTTCTTGATATTATTTAAAACTCTGCCGTGCTTTAATCAAATGTATCTGTCTCAGCTGCAATCTACTCCAACAATTCATTTAAGCCTAATGGGTATCAATTTTGCCCCAGCGCTAGGCAGCCTTCAACTAAGTAGCCTTATGTGTATACCAATATGTGCCTGTGTGCGCACACATCACTCACGGCGCTTTCAGCACGAAAACACAGCAGCTAATGGAGAATAAAGCATTTATACTCATGATATTCATTGTAAAATGACTCTAGAAAGTGCTTACACTTATTTATGGGAGAGAATTGTCTGCAGCATGGGCTCAGATCGAGAATGTATTAATATACCCTTCCTACCCACGAAGGCCAGACTAGACTAGAGGTGACACAATCAAAGCGGGTCCCCTGGCCAGAATTTTTTCTAAGGGTATGTGCATGTGGATGAGTCAGTCCTAAAGGGTTTATTCACTATGACTGGAAGGAATGGGATTTGAAGATATCCTCAAACTTCGGATGTGCATAAATGTCTGCGGCTAGTCCTCCTTGTGTTTATCGAAATGACAGAGATCCTCTGTCGAGAGGAAGAATGAGCTCTGCGTGCAGCCCTCTTCTGAGCACCGGGGCAGCTTGTCTGCCCAGGAAGAGAACCTCTCCTTTCGGGTCTCTGCAGCCCTGGGCTGCTAATATGCCTCCGTTGATTGAAGGGAAGGCATTACCTGCCATATGGTCCCCCGCGCCGGAGTGACCAGGAGGAGGAACGCTTTGCCGACAGAGAACTATGCAGGGAACAAAGTGAACACCTGGTCAGATAAAAATCCATCAGGATATTTGAATTGGCTGCCCAGTTTCCAAATGATTTGCAGGCATCAAGTCCAAGATAAAAGGACACGGGCCCCACTTGCATATTTCAGCAATTAGAATGCTGTCAGAATGAGGCTGACACAGCCCTGAGTGAGAACACCTCCACAATTGACCAGTTGTCATTTTTTTGTTTTGTTTTGTTTTGTTTTGTTGGGGGGGGGCGTGTTGTTTTTGTTTTAACACCACAGAAGAGGAGGATGAAATGGAGAGACGGAGGGCGATTCCTGCCAGTTTCTTCAGTGGGGCAGGCCCAGGGCGGGTGACTTTAAGAAAACCACTTGCTCTGCCTTCTCTGGGCTGCTTTGAAGCATCCAATAGCGAAAAGAATAACGTTGCTGCTCTTTAGGGGGCTGAACGGGTTTGAACTCTTTTAGGAAGATGAAGGGAGGTGGAAACATACAGCAAGCCCTTCTTCCTGCGTGGTAACTCTCCTGACAAGCACATCTTTGCCCTCCTCACGATGGACTGAGGCTTTAGTGTCAGTGGGAGAGAGGGCAGGCAGCAGCAGATAAGATGCAGGGCAGCTGGATACACAGTGGGGGCTGGGGGTGGGGAGTACTTCCAGTGTGGTGAGCTCAGCTGCCCCCTGCAGTGACTGTCTGAGAGGAGAGGGACACCTTGATTCTATTGCTAAAATCAAAAGGAAACAAAAACAACTCAGTCTCTAAGCTTGGTTGGCCAGACAAGTGTTCAAAATGGTGACTTCAAGGCCAGACTAATAAGCTAATCAATTATAGTCACTGCACATGCAGCATGGTACAATTGCTCCTGCCCAGTTACATCAGGTAGCAATCTAGGTTAACCTTTCAAAGAGGGATTTGAAGTCCTCCATAAGGTGGCTGGGTCAATGTAGCCTTTATTCTTGGTGGAGACGCTTCCATTCACAGTACCTCTGGGTCAAAAATATCTTCAGAGTGGCAGAGATGTTTTCTCCAAGGGGATCCGTGAGCTTCAGAGAGCTACTGGCATCTAGTGGGTAGGGAGAGAGCAGATTCACACCTGGACATTCCGTAGTACATAGGTCAGACCCACTCTCTCCACAACACACCTCTATTTGGCCCCACAGGTCACTCACACTAGGCTGCTATCTAGAAACCTGGATCTAGGACAAGCGGAAGTAGATAAATCCGATGAAGCAACTATGAGCTCCAACATATCGAAGGGGACGGGAAGGTACAGGGTGTACCATGCTTCCTTCACTTACATACAGGTTGCCATGACACAGAACCAACTGGAATGGCAATCAATGAGAATAAGGGCCAACAAGGATGGGTTGGGAGGCTTTCACTTCTGGCTGGGCCAACTCTGCCTCCGACTTTGAGAGATAGGAGTGGACCCGCCCGCATAGCGCTCTGGTTCTTACTGGACTTACCTGTGTTGGGTGATCCCTGCCAGTCACACTATACTTGTTCAATGAAAAGGACTCAACGGAAGGTGTAAGACCATCAGAATTTTGGACGATGAGCCCGGTCATCTTCAATTGAGTGACCTGTCCCGCACATGGGCCACAATTGAAGGAACACACTCGGGGAGCTCTGGTAGGTCCAACTAGAGTGATCATTCCACGGTGATCTTGTCTGAGGTATCAGGCTCCCCCTCATCTTTGGACGTGTTGTCAGGAGAGACTGACTGGTCCTTGAAGAAAGACATCATGCTTGGTAAAGCAGAAAGGCAGTGAGAGAGCAGAACTCCATGATGGATGGACAGAGTGGCTGCCTCAATGGAGCTGTGAGGAGGGTGCAGGACTGGGCCGTGTTCTGTTCTGCTGAATCCAAACCAACTGGATGGCTCATAATGATACCATAAAGGCGTCAACCAATCCCATGACCATTCCATGTTTCCATAAACTTTATAGACTGCCTCATATAGACCTATACTGCCAGCATATTTACAGTATGTGTATATTTACTGTCTATTCATAGAGAGGTACACAGGTAACTAACTATGCAGATCATTAAGCCCTCAAGTACATGCATGTGCATGCACTTTTTTTCCTAAGTCATGATGACTAAGAATAGCATACCCTCAGACTGCTAAGGATGACGGAAGCAGGGCAGTTACACCCCTAGTTTACTATTTTCATCCCTTAAAAACACCATCTTTCTATGAAAGACCTGCCACTGTGGCAGGAGCTCTGGAAACTGAAGAGCCATGTAGCTTTAATGTCCCTGCAACCACAATTTCATCCAACTTGAAAGAGCAAGGTCAGTGCCTCCTATCTGGAGGCTTAGAGGGAGCCATTCCCACGTGCTGAGGAAGTCAGGGAGGTGGGTTGATGCCGATGACAGTTTAACCAGCAGTTTCTGTAGAGGCCGACTGCCCCCAGGAAGGAAATTCCAAGCATGTTTACATGTAGCCACAGAACTGAAAAGGGGACCACCCTGCTTCCCTCTGATGCTCACATTATCCTCCGATGGGAGATCAGGGCATCCAGGGTAATCTCGAATGCACTCGCAAGCCAGAGCTGCACATGACAACCAGTAGTGCAGACAAAAGACCCCTCCTCTCAGGCACCCAGGTCATCTGTTGGTGCATTTCATCACATGGTAGATGCATTGGACTTTGCCCCAGTGGCAATTGGGACCAAGATGAAATGACCACCTGCTTTGTCTAGCACAAGGTCCCCTTCAAGTGTCATGCTGTGATGAGAGAGGCTCTCCTTTTCCCAATAGGGTGACAGCCAGCCAGCCACCTGGTGACACCCGCCCTAAAGGTGTCAAAGTGAATCTTTGAGCTCATAAGCTGTTCTGCGAGTTTGGGGCACAAAACACAGTGTGAGGACCATGACCGATCACTGTAAGGAGCATCTTCAAGGCTAGGTGCTTTTCTCAACTAAATCAGGTCCTGGAGCAAGATGGAAGGGGGGCATAATTCAACAGCATATCAGCTGACAAGGTCAAATGGGCCCATTTTCCAGAGGCCCTCTCCTCATTCGACAGCACTGAAGAGAAGGCAGTAGACAGCATCACCTCTTTCTTTGAGATCAAAGTAGAACCAGTAACCAAAGGCAAGCCAAACTCCCTCCCTCAGAGTTGATGCCCATTCATAGCGACCTGAAGGACAGACTAGAACGGACTCCGCAGGGAGTCCAAAGTTATCATTTCCCGCTGAGTGGCTGGTGAATTTGACCCCCCACCCCTTCAGTGAGAGGCCAACGTTATCCCACTGTGCCACCGGGGCTCCTTAACCTATAGCTAGTGGTCATAAATGGACTCTGACCCACTCCACGGTGAGTGTGTGCATGTCACGGTAGAATGGCACTCCATCGTTTTCAGTGTTCAGGCAATTGCCAGGTGTGTGTGTGTGTGTGTGTGTGTGTGTGTGTACATAACTCTGGGTAGACCCTGACCATTACATGTTTAATTGTTAGATGCTGAGTGTGTTCATAATTCACATCAGCCTGCAATCCCAGGAAATAAAAGCACAGGGGGCTAGCAATGAATGAATGTTCATCCTACAGAAAGGGTCACCACGGTTACATATTGATGATACAACTAGACTATCACTGGAAGAGCCTCAACCAGGGAAGTCATCAGACCCTTGGGGAAAAGGTTAGCTGGCCTCACAGCTCCACTCTACAGAGGAGCAAGCTGAGGCCTGGAGAGATTCATGGACTTGCTCAAGATCTCCCAGTGTTCTGCTAAGAACATCCCAAGGCAGTCTTTCTTCTGTCCCTGAAGTACACTGTGCATCACGCCACACAATGTTCGCTGACCCAATGCTCCAGAAATACCAGTGAGAGTCTACCCAATCCCAGTTCCTACATGCCCAAGACAGGGGTTTGCCATAAGCCATCATCTGGGTGTTATACAAGAGGTTGCCTTTGCCTATCTTGGCAGATACCTGAGTCTGAGATATTCTGAATTTTCCTACCAAAGACTCCTGTTTGCCAGTGGCTTACTACATAAACTTGGTAGGCTATGAGCCGAGTGCCTACAAGGCAGTCGACATGTATGGATCAGAATCTTGCTTGCAGCCCATGTGGAGAAGGTGAAAAAACCACAACTGGCAATAACTGTTTCAACTGTTTCCTCTGACTTCTTCTGAGGAGTCTTAGGAGGGCAGGTGGTGATGCCCTCAGATGCGAACTGAATGGACGTACACTCATACTAACTCAGCTCTCCAGGGGAGTGAGATAAGACAGCCTGCTTCTGTAAAAATCGGATACCCTGTGGGGCCATGCTACCCTATGTTCCCGCATTGCTATGAGTCAGAATCTATATGTGGACCCTGGGCTTAGGATTTTCACTTCTTCCTTTCCAGGGGTCTCATATTCCTGCCCAAGCCTAGGGAAGACTGGCTAGTATAGAGCATGAAAAGAAGAGAGGTTTTATAAACTCCAAGGACTTGAGGCTCTAGCTGCAAATTTTCTTTCATTCAAAAGCATGCTCTCTGATTTGTAAGGTAGAATTGAGGTCATGCTATTAGGGTGAAGGAAGCACCAAAGAGCTACAGGAAAGTTGCGTGTTGCATTGGTGCTATATTGTACCCTGACTGGCTCACATCTTCCCTCTGACCTCTTTGTAAGGGGATGTCCAATTGTCTATAGATGGGCATTGGGTCTCCATTCCATGCCACCCACCCAACCCCATTCACCTTTGATATAGTTTTATCCTGGGTCTTATATGCCTGATACCTGATCCAATCTTCACCCCACTATCATGACCTCAATTCTACCTTACAAATTAGATTAGACCAGAGCATGCACACTGCAACAGATAAGAGACCACAACACAGGGAATTCAGAGAGATACACTTCTAGGGAGCACCAAGAGAGAGTAGGAATTCCAGGAGATTTAGGGGAGATTGGCAGCAGAAAGGGGAAATCAATCACAAGGATCAAGCTAGAACCCCCTCCCAGGGGGACGAAAAATGGAAAAGTGGTGAGGGGCAATGGAGGGAGAGATAAGATATGAATAACTTATCAAGGGTTCATGAGGGAGGACAGTCTCAGGAGGGAGAGGGGAAATGGGGAGCTGATATCAGTGTCTCAAGTGGGAAGACAGTGTTAGAATGTTCTGAAAATGATGATGAGGTATATGTGCAAATGTGCTTGACACATTAGAGGAATGTATGGATTGTGATAAGAGTTGTGAGAGCCCCCAGTTAAAGTACTTACAAAAGAGAACCCCTTTTCTGAGCTACAACACTTAGCTGGCTCATGGGGAGAGAGGTAAGTGTTTCTCACCAGGATGAAGCTGCCAGGTATATTTGACAATGGGGATTTCCGAATTGCAATTGGCATCTCCCTGGCATCTTTTAGATGGGGACCATCAAACTACAAAGTGACATTTTGTCATCCAGTTGTGGCGGAGACCCAGTGACAGACCCGCTGCTAGAAATGTCAGCATTCCAAACGAGGACCTCGCAAATAGCCCAGGAGATCGTGGGCGATTGTCCATCCAGAGAAAATACCCAGGGACATTCATATTTTCCAAATTATTCCCTCTCACTCTCTCTGTGATGGCCATTGCCAAGAGAGATATCATTCTTTACCTGTTGCAGGAAACTCCTGTGAGCAAAATGCGGTTGAGAATCTTTACTTTCCTATCTGTTCTGGATGAACGTCCTGGATGAACTTTCTGGGAGCCCAGCTGAGTAGACGTGTGTCCTTTGGTTGATCTTATTTACTTATCTCTTTTTATCCACATGTGATTTATACTAAATGTGCATTGAAGCCATGCCATTGTCTGCTGGTACCTGGATGCCCTGTGTGAACATTAGCTAAGACTCAAGGTGCATTTCAGATCACAGGTGCCTTCCTGGTGTGGAATGACAGGCTCTGGGAAAGGAGGAGTAGAATCCCCAGGGGTTGGAGCCCTAGAGGGAGGGCAAGGCTTTTCCCTCTGGGCAGCTTAACCATCTTTAAATGAGTGGTGATAATATGAAGTCCCTACTCACCGCATAATGGCTTCTCTGAAGCTCTTTCCTGGCAGCCGGGCACTCACTCCTGGGTGCTCTTGGAAAGCTGGCCAAGGGGATAGAAACTGAGGGTGTGATAATGGGGTTAACATGAGGGCCAGCCTGCCAGTGAAAATGTATGGACAGTTGTTGATAGGTTTAACCGGCTCTTTATGATGTGCTCAGAAGGCAGGCCCAAGTAGATGTGAGAGCAAGACAAGGTGTTGTCCAGAAGACCGACTTCCTTAGAGTGCTTGATAAGGTGAATTTCCAAAGCCTGGAAGATAGTCCAATAGCACATGGCCTCACAGGACAGTGGAACTGCCCTGTACCCTCAGCTGTCATCTAGATTGCAGTACACTGCCACAGCTTCCTCCCACAGAGAAACAAGCCGATGAACAAGAAAACAGCTGGATTTGGGTACCAACTAGTTTAAGGGTTCAAGTATGGGCTCTGCCTCTCCTTTACTGTGTGGACAATGTATTTTCCATTCCCACAGTCACCTTGCAAAAATTACCTGTGAGAAAAATCAGCCACTGGTGACCCTGAAGGAGTGCAGTTTCACTCTTACAAATTCAGGGTCACCGTGAGCGAGATATGCCTTGCAAGCCACTGGGATGGACAGGACTTATGTTCTTGATTTCCTCATCTGCAATGTGGGACTCACAAACACTCCTGGGATGTTGTTGTAGTGACCCCCTGAATGCAGTGAGTCATTCATTGCCCCACTCCCTCTCCATCCCCAGAGACAACTAAAAACCAAGCTAGGAAAATCCTATTGATCCCAATTCTAGAATGAGATACACTTGGGCTTCCTGGGAGCTGGATCAGACTCCACAGAAATTTCTAACTCATCCCAAACCAAACCATGGCCAATGTCACCCCTCTGATTCCAACTCACGTTGACCCTGGAGGGCACAAATAGACCTGTGACCTTCTATGGAGTAAACTGCCAGGTCTTCCTAGTTGGGGAGGTTAGCCTTCTAGGACTTTGACCACTGCACCATCAAAACCCCTACAGCTGCTACATAGCAGGTCCTCAATAGATGCAAGGGGGCTTCAAAAAGTAGATGGGGAGATGGCATGATTTTTTCATTTCATTTTTCCATGAACTTTTTGAAGCCTGCAGTACACGTGGAGCACGACTTTCCATCTTCAGTGAAAGGACTACAACTATAAAGAGGCCTGTCCCCATGTGTAGCCTCTCTTTGTCCATTCTGAGTGCAACCTCTCAGAGCAGGGGTATGGTCTAGCGTGTCTACATCAGTAAGAGGGTGAATGCTGTGTAGAGAGCTGATGGGAGTTAATGGAGTTATACATGACAAGTGCTGAAGTTAGCTTTTGGCACAGAGCAAGTATTGGATGTTGGACGATGAAATGCCAGCTCCTCAGTTTGAAGTCTGGCTGCCTGACTCCATGGAGGGCCTTGGCAATCCCCTACCTATTGCCATCTCCCGTGGGTCGCTCCAAGACCCAGAGGTCCTTGTTCCCAGCCCACTCCTTCTTCAACTCCTGTCCTGCAGGATTTACAGCCCGTCTGTGACAACTAATTTTGGAACTGTAATGCCTCCTGTCATCTTCCATAAATTTGACATAAATAAATCACAAAATACCCTTTTTTATATCACTTTTTATCTTGCCACGCTCCTTGTTTCTTTTGGAAACAGTTTTTATGGCAAATGCAGAGTGTAAATTCACCCAACAATAAAGCATGCCAAACAAGCGTGTAGAAGAGGCACCAGAGAGGAGATTGCCCACAGTGTGCCGTGCTCCACACAATTATCAGCAGGATGTTCTGGAGGGGGGCCCTTAAACGCCCTGCACTCGATTTGTATAGTTCCAGTCTGACCATATCATCAGACAAAGCAAATAGACGTGCATGGGTAGCCCAAGTGTTCATGCTGGCACACCCACAGCAGGGCAACTCTCAGAGGCCCGACTTCATTGCTCCTGAGCAGACTGCTGCTGGGCACCACCAAGTCAAGTCCAATAGCACATTGGCCTCACGGGACAGTGGGACTGCCCTGTTTCCTCAGCTGCCATCTAGATGGGAGTACACTGCCACAGCTTTCTCCATAGAAACACTGCTGTGTGTGTGTGTGTGTGTGTGTGTGTGTGTGTGTGTGTGTGAGAGAGAGAGAGAGAGAGAGAGAGAGAGAGACAGACAGACTTGCCAGCCTGGGTGCAACAGTAAAAACACTTAACCATTGTGCCACCAGGGCTGAATATCAGGGTCCGCAGAACTGCAACCACAGAACTGCTTGCAAGGAAGGCCAGACCCCATGTCTGTGCTGCCCATGTGAGTGGGGCTAAGGAGCATTTGGAAATAGGATTTGTGAAACATGGGACCTCTACCTTTCATTGTAGGTAAGAATCATTTGTGTAATTGTAAGTAGCCTTGCCCCATACCAGAAGAAAGCACAAAAAAGACGGGTTGATCAGATTTCGATTCCAAATGCAAAGAAATAAATAATCACATTAAAAAATGGGTTGGCATGGAGTAGACGCTAAAGAAGACGTCATGTGTGTTGGAGGAGACCTGGGCACCTAAGGTGTTTTCTAGGCTGCAAACTGTACAGAAGCAGACCCTTAGGCTTTTCTTCTAAGGCCGTCTTGGGGGTCCCCGTCATTGAGACCCCTCAAGGAAGCTTTGCTCAAAGGAAACTAGTCCACTGCCAAATCTATTTCAAGTAATGCCAAGTACTCCCTACATGCTTTGGAGTAGAATAGGATTCACAAGGGTCTTGCACAATTATGGATTCCTCTGGGTGGATTTGAACCATCAATTTTTCAATTAGTAGCTGTATGGTTACATTTTATGTGAACTATGACATTATTGACACTAGGACAGTGAGCTTGAGCTTGGGACTCTCCTAGGTGAAGGGCAGAGTCCAACCTATCAATGAGGTCATACTTAGCCTGATAGTACTTCCTTGGGAGTGTGGCCTTTTGGACAAGAGAAAGATTCTAAGAAGAGCTAAGTTCTCTTTCGCCCCTTCATCCTCTGCTCGAACTAGACCCTGCTTCTGGTTCACTGATTTCCTTTTGTGCTATTTGATAAACCCAGAAGCCAGCAGAGAACAGTCCACCTTGGATACATTCCCCTCTGTACCACCAGCCTCTGGCCTTCCGACTTCCTGGTTTGTTTTCTTATTCATCAGCTTCTGCAGCTTCAAGAGTTAGAGAAGTCTTCAGGCTACCTGACTAAACGACTGAAACCATACTGAGTTTACCTACAAATGTGAACACTATTTCTTGATACAGTTCTCTTTCTACAGACACCACACACACACACACACACACACACATCGCTGGTTTTCCTTCTCTACAGAAGCAAGCCTAACACATTAACTGAGCACCCAACTCTTTTTACCACCCATGGACTCTCAAGGGATGTCATCCCACCCCTCTTCCATTTCACATCTCAAACTCCAAAACTCATTGTCATTGAGCTGAGTCTGACCCATAGTGATCTTATAAGACAGAGTAGAACTGACTGCCCCACCCTATTGCTTGGGAAAGCTGCCAGTCTTGACAGGAGTTGAAAGTCTCAACTTCCTCCAGAGGAGTAGCAGACACATTGAATTGCTGACCTGGTAGCTTCCAGCCTAATCTGTCACCCACTAGGTCGCCACAGCTTGTTCCAAAGCTCATCCAAATGTCTGCTGGGAAATTCTTCACTTATCTGACCTTCTGTCATCCTGATGGTGACCAAATGAGGTTGACAGATCACTTTGCACCATTTCCATGGGGAGTCTGATACTCAAAGGTCTTCAGAGCTGGATCCTGAGCAGAGAGTTGAACCCAGATCTGTCTGTTCAAGTTTTGTTGCTGCTAAAGAATTTTTAGAGTGATAACTCTGGCTGCATGATTAGGGAAGCCATGATTGGACGTGGCAACACCATGAGAGCAGAGCATCCCCACCCCAACCCCTCTCTCGTTCACGGCTGTCAAGTCTATACAGACTCATTAGGACTCAATAGAACAGGATAGAATTGCCTTGAGGATTTCTGAGACTGTATCTCCTTTTTGAGACAAGAAAACCTTAGGCTTTTTTCTGAAAGAGCACCTAGGGTAGCAGTTCTCAATCTGGGAGTGTTGACCCCTTTGGAGGTCAAGGAAGCCTTTCACAGGGTTCTCCCAATTCCTAACAGTAGCAAAGTTATAGTTGTGAAGTCACAATGAAATAATGATATGTTGGGGGGGGGGTCACTACAATCTGAAGAACTGTATTAAAGGGTCACAGTATTAGGAAGATTGAGAGTCATTAACCTAGTGGATTTGTACTGCTGACCTTGCCATTAATTAGCAGTCCAAGGGGTAACCACTACACGAGCAGGGCTCCTATGCTCTGTGTAGATATTAGGAAAGCTGACGATGTACTTACACTCATTGAAAGCTCCTGTGAGGCCACACACTTCCCATAGTATCTCTTTGGGTATGAATTTTTGCCTGCCCCTGCCTCCTTCTCTGACTTATAGAGGGTGTTTGTGAGCTCCTTAGAAGGTTTGCCAAGGAATCCAGCATTCTGCCCAGACACAAGGCTTTTCGATGAAAGGAAATGCTGCTGAATTCAACTGCCCCCTATTTCCTGCCCAACACAAAATCCACGTGCAGCCTCCGTCCCCACACTGATATTGACAGAACACCCTCCAAAAGCCTACCCCGTGCAGCGAAATTAAAGGACTGCATCCCGCCGCCTTTTTGTAATACCAAATTAAAGCAATGACAATACGCAGCAGAACACCCACCCCACTGTGCACCGATTATCAACATGGTAATTTCTGCGTCTCGGCTTTTGAAAATGATTCTGGGAACTACTTATTGAATTTTTAATTTGCAGATTATCAACCAAATCGACTGCCATGGCCCTGAGCGATAGAGTCCACATGTCCACGGGGCAGGTAATGCAGGGGCTGCGGACGACAGTGGACAAGCATCCGTGGGAGCAGTCGGCGGGCCCAAAACTCAGCTCCCTGTAAGCTCATCAGAGTTTCAAACCCAGCATACAGAACCAACCATAGCTCATTCTGGCCGTAGTGCATTGGCATGCATCAGACGCTTGCTGCTGTTGTCTGTTATTGTTGTTGCCGTGAAGTCAGTGTTGACAGACAGCAACCCTGTGTACAACAGAAGGAAACACCGCTCAGTCTTGTGTCATCCTCACAATTGTTCTTATGCCTGACCCCATCGATGCAGATGAAGCCACTGTGTCAATCATCTTGCCAAGGACCCATTCCTATGTCGCCATCCTGCTATTTAATCAAGCACGGTGTCCTTCTCTGGAGACCTGTCTCTCTTGACAATGTGTCCAACATTTCGAAGATAAAGTCTTACCACCCTTGTCTCTAAGGAGCGCTCTGGCTGCACTTGTTCTAAGACAGAGTGATTTGTCCTTTGAGAAGTCCATGATACTTTGACTATTCTTCTCCAGCATCACAATTCAAATGTCTCCATTCTCCTTTGGTCTTCCTTATTCAGTGTCCAACTTTCACATGCGTATGAGGCAACTGCAAATACCATGGTGAGAACCAGATGTACCTTCCTTCGCCAACTTGCTCTCAACAATTAAAAAAGGTCCTGTGTAGCAGATTTTCCCAAGGCAACCTGTCATTTTTTTTTGTTGGCCCCCAAATCATAGCGACTCCCTAGGTAGCAGATCACAACATTGCCTCATTCTGAACCATCCCTGACACCGCCTTGCTGTTTGCATTAGCTGAATTTCAGAAGCAGACTACCACATCTTAATCCATCTTAATCTAATCCATGTTAATCTGGAGGTGCAACTGAAAGCTGGTCTGTATCATGGCCACACAGGAGTCTTCACAGGCAGCTGGGTAGTAGTGACTGTGTGGGGTGGGGGGATGCTCTGACTAGAAGGGAACCTGGTCTATCATAGAGAAAGCAAGGATTCTAAGGATTTTGTCACTGTCCTTTGATGGGGGTAAGGGACAAAAATGCTGTCTTCAAGACATTTCCAGAAATAATGACAGAATCTTACAGGTTTCTCTGATATCTCAGTCCTTCATTCCCTCTTCCCTTCCTCCTTTTTCAATTCCTTCTCTTCCCCCTTCCCTTTGTCCTTACCTGGGGGATACCATCATAGGTAAGAGCAAACCATCTTTCCTCTTGTAGACCTGATACTCCAGCAGAAACTGGACATACCATGGTGTGTGTGTGTGTGTGTGTGTGAGAGAGAGAGAGAGAGAGAGAGACAGAGAGACAGAGAGAGACAGAGAGAGACAGAGAGATAGAGAGAGAGACTTATGTGAGTTTGGAGTCACTACATGAAGTTTCCAAGATGAAACTGCACCAGATAAGTCTTTTATGAAAAAGACAACTAAAGGAGGAGAGAGGAGGAGAAGGGCGGAGAACGGGTGGAGGTACAGACTGTCTCTGCGGAAGTTCTCTCCTTTCCCTAATTTATATGTATCATCCTTTCTGTTTCCCATTCATTCTCTACTCCATCATCTTTTCTTCTATTCTCATTGCCATCAAACCAATTGCAAGTCATAGTGACCCCATAGGATTTTATCAAAGCCCTGGTGGCATAGGAAGTTGCAAAGCGGGCTGCTGATCAAAAGGTCAGCAATTCAAAACCAACAGTCACTGCTTGGAAGAACAGTGAGAATTGCTACCCCCATAAAGAGTTAGTGTTTTGGAAACATGTGAGGGCAGTTCCACTTTGTCCTACAAGGTCGCTATGAGTTTTCTTTTACATATCTTTACCTTAATTTCCCAAGTAGACTATAACAAAATACTTTCTTAAAATTAGATTCAGAGGGACTTTGCACTTGCCCAGAGCTTTATAGTCTATGTAGTCTACGAGGGGCTTTTTTGCTAGATAAACTGTTATAGATGTCTATAGAATCACCCCCTCCATTAGTGCAAGCATTACCACCTTTATCTAAATGATGAGAATGCCAGGTTCAGAGGATCAGAGAAACTTAACTTGTCTGAAGTTGCACAGCTGCCTCACAGGGGAAGCGAGGCTAGAACCCAAGTCTTATAGCCAGAATGCCAACATCTGCCTGTTGGTCTCGATCCAATGAGTAATGTTTATCATGTGTTTACCATGTGTGCTCTCCTAAAAAAATGCAGGTATCAAGTCCAATAACCTCACTGGAAGTCCTACAAGTAGTGTGAAAGGCTAACATACTCACTGCTAACTTAAAGGGTGGCAGGACAGGTCTGCACAGAGGCACCTCAGAAGGAAAGGTTGGAGATCTACTTCCAAAAAGCTGGTCAGTGAAAGCCCAGGGAACACAGTTCCATATGGACACAGGTGGGGTTGTCATGAGCCAGAATCCACTCAAAGACACTGGGTGATTCTCCATCCGATGAGGGTGGGGGTTATCAATGGGTGCTTTATGGGGAATATCTGTAGGCTACCAAAGACTAGAGAGCAAACTGCCATGCAACATTATCTCTTTAGATAATCCCAAACAAAATCACTGCCATCAAATTCGTTGCGAGTCCCAGGGATGCTATAGGACAGGGTAGGACTGTTTCTGTGGGTTTTAGAGACTGTGATTGTTTATGGAAATAGAAAAGTTCATCTTTCTTCTAGGATGATAGAACTTCCTTTATATTTGGGGGGCACACTTTAGTACTGGCGAGGGGAGGGGGAGGGTAGTACTGGGGGAGGGAATCATGGCATATTGGAAGTGCACAATGAATCTTTATTGCTATTTCTTATAGTTCATACAATCATAGCAGTCCTGGGAAAGTTGAAAAGTCCTGATTGCTGACTTTCTTCCAAAGTTCTGAAAGTAAGTGCAAGATTGATGAACTTCTTTCATATCTTTCTATACTCTGGGCTGGTCTCAGACATATACATATGTTCTCGGCTTATATCCTTCTGCCTCTGGGTCACTGTGCTACTCTAGATAGATAAGAAGAACAAATCTACAGAAATTCATACATGTATAAGAGAGAGATTTATATAGAGAGTAAGTGTCCATTCAGAAAGCATCCTAACACAGTCCAGTCCCATAAGTTTGACTTAGCCCATCTGTCCGACACTGATCTATAAAATACTCTTCAAACTCACAGAACACATGCAATGATGCCAAATGCAGGAGGATCACGGGCTAGTGGGTAGGAAATTTATGAAGGGTCAGCATCTCTGTACTGGCAGGAGTCTCCAGGCAGCTTCTCCTGCACCCAGGACTGCATCAGGGTAAGTCCACGTGGTTTCTGCTCAGGGGTGTCTCACAGGAAGTGAGTCTTGCCAGTTAAGGCAGTCACACACTGGTCTGACCATCAGAGAACAAGAGACCACAGAAGGAGAAAGGCGAGGCTCACTGAGCCATATAGCTTTCTGCCCTTCAATTAATCCCATGTGTTTATCGGCCAGGTTAGCGTACTATACCTTAACTATCTCAGTCACGATTGGACCCATCCAAGACTGGACTTTCAGCCTCCCCGAAGAACAAGCACAGAGGATAAATTAGATTTTCAGCAGGAGGCAGCTGCAGTGATACTTGCTCAAATGATCTGTCTGTGCCTTCTTTTCTCCTGGGGTGGGCTGGGGTCTTTCTTCAGTTCTGTTCCCAGAACAGTGAGGAATGAATTCTGCTCGATATTTCAAAGGAAAAAATGAAGCACAGCAAGACCTTGGCATCATACACAGATCCACACTATTCACTGTGAATAATGTGTGGGGTGTGCCAAATATGACCTTCCTACTTTGTCATTCATCAAAGACGATGTGAAATTACTACCACAGACTTTCTGGTTCATAGGCAACCTCTCCCTCAATACCTAAGAATGTCTGTATTAGAATGCAGACAACTGGAGAAAAGGTTTAAGGACCACAAATTCCAATTGATCATACTCAAATCATCCCAGCTACCATCAAACCAGTTGCAACTCATGGCAGCCTCAAGTAGAATGGATGGTCACAATCTCTTGGAAACCAATCATTGGATCTTTTCTCTGAGGTGCCCTGGAAGAACAGAGAACCCAACCTTTCCACTAGCAGCTAAGCAGGCCACCTTCTGCACCACCCCCAATGCTTGCCAACTCTCCATCGTCGCAAACCATTCTCCAAGCTTGCAAATAGGATGATACCAGAAACACTTCTCCTGGGTCCTGCAAAGAGCTGTGATGGTTGGATGCAGTGTCCATGAGCTTGCCACGGGAGCTGGGGCCAAAGAAATTCATGGTCAGCTCTGATATTGACTGACCTTGCACCTTTGAACACAGATCTGTTCTTTTGCAACTTAGCAGAACACAAGCTATTCATCACATGCCCCCACCTAGTGCATGCCCCCCCCCCATTTTTCAGATCATGGTTTATATGCTCGATATTTGTGACTGGTATAGTCTCTGTCATCTGAGGTTACAAAGAGCAGCATGATTAATAATCCTGGAGTTGATCCCCCTGGAAGCCTGGGTACAATTCAGGGAGTCAGATGCTTCATACATTCTTTGCCTGGAACCCTCTATTCTTGGGAGTGTTTCTAGTCCTTGTAAAAATAATGTCACCTGTAGCTGAAGGCCTTGAGGTCACTACTCTAAGTCATTGCTTCATGTTTCAGTGAGAAGAAAGCTAGTTAGGGTGTCAATCTATGTGGTGTTTGGGACAATAATTTAAGTTAAAGCCTACAGGCTTTTAAGTATCAGGACTGTTTGCAGCTTTTCTAAAATGGGAAAAGCAAAACCTCTTCTATTTCCTATTGTGTTAGGCTGGGTTCACTAGAAAAACAAATCCAGAGACATTCATATATATATATATATGTATGTATGTATGTATGTATATATTCACACACATATATAAAAGAGCATTATATCAAGTAGTAATTATATATCATGAGAACGTCCCAGTCTGATTCAACTCAAGTCCATAGTCCAAGACTAGTCGATAAAAGTAAAATCATAGGTGGGCGGATGCAAATTTGTGTGGATCCAATGGCAGTGGAAGCATTTCCAAGGCTTTCCAGCAACCAGGGTCAGTCAGCAGCAAGGTAAAGGTGCAGAGGGGGTGGGGTGGGGGTGGGGCTCCAGGACCCTCCTTATGAGAAGGACTCACCATCAGGCTGTGACCTGATTGACAGGCTAGACTCCAACCCCAACACTTTAATATATTTTCAAGCTGACATGAATTATGTAATTACCACACCTTGCATCTTTCTGAAGATATTTGCAGGTTGCCACTCAACACAGAACATTGGCTGTTAAACTAAGAAAGCACGTCTGTACTGGCTACTCCAACACCACTCCAAGATCTACACCAACCCCTCTTGGATCCAACAACCAAACAGCTCCATTCCACTCGGCACAGCACAGAGGAGTTCTGAGGTGTGGGATCCCTGAGACAGGATCTGAATTGCTGCACTAACAGGCTAACATTTCAGAAGAGCGGCCCTGGGATAATAAAGATTACAAGGTAAAGGGAGGAGAGAGGGAGTAAAATTCCTCCTTGCGCATGTAAGGTGGTCTTGTGCCCGTAGGTCAAGTAATGGCCCTGACTGGGGCAAAGTATGCTCCTAAGATGCTAACATTCCATTGTGGTGATGGCTGTTAGTTGGTCCTCAACTCACTGGACTAAAACACTAGCCCATGCCACCCCACCCTGATGGATCACATTTCGGGCTGTTGTGGACCATAGGGTTTCTGTTGAGTGGTTTTTTGGAAAGAGATCTCCATGCCTTTCTTCTGAACAATCCCCACCTAAACTTAAACTAAACCTAACACCTTGCCGCAGAGGCCAGTCTGATTCACGGGAGCCCTGCAAGAGAGAACAGCACTGCCCCATTTGGAATACCTGGGGCTGTCAACTTGTCCGGGAGCAAAGAGTCTCCTCCTTGTCCCAAGGGCATCTGATGAGTTCTAACTGTTGCCTTTATAGCTTAACATCCCAAAGAGGAGCTCACGCCACCACTGATTTTTACATTTCATGTTAACTAGCCTATGTGAACCTGATTGACCTCATCCATGCCATGGTATTTTCACTTGCATAATAGGCATTTGAAAGTTGAAATACTGACCAAGGAAGATGGAAGGGGGGTGGGAATCAATGCAATTGAATCATGGTGCTGGGGAAGAATCCTGAAAGCATCATGGACTACCAAAAAGAACAAACCAGTCTGTCTTGGAAGACAGAATGCTTCTTAGGAACAAGGGAGAGCAAACTTTGTCTCACATACTTTGGACATGTCAGGAGAGAGCAATCGCTGGAGAAGGACACCATGCTTGAGAAGGGCAGTGACAAAAAGGAAGATCTCTGAATAATGGATGGACAACAGCGGCTATACCAGAGACCCAAACATGAGAGCAATAGGGAGGTTGGTACAAGAGTGGGCAGTGTTTCACTCTGTAGGGCTGGAGGTCGCTGAGTCTGTGCTGACTCCCTGGTACCTGACACCCAAAGTTAGTGGATGTCTACAGGGCACTGCCTCTGGGAAAAGATAGAGAGGCAGTGTCTTGGATCTCTTCCTTTTATTTGCAACTTTTGTGATGAATGCAACCATGTTGGATTGCATTTGAGAGATGACAGATGGAGGGTTTCAGCTTTTTTGGGGACCTGGGGTTTGATTAAGCAGACAGACCATGGGTCTGCACACCCTGGATGGAATATGTAAACTCTTACTTTTCAGTTCTTAGTGACATGAAAATGATCGTGACCTGTTTTGTAAACTCTCTTGGATTCCACCACAAGGAATCATACTGTGCTCTTCCCCCCCCCCGCCCCCCACCATGACCCAGCATGTGGTGACCATGCAAAGCTAGGTGTCCTGTATCGTGGTCATTGTGCAGGCTGGAGGAGAGGGGAGTTATCCACCAAGCTGACACAGGAATCCAGGCACCTATATTTAAAGAAAGAAAGTGTTAAAAAAAAAAAAAGTAAACGTAAAACATTGGAGGTGGTACTTAGGAATAATGAAACAGAAAGAAGTTAAATACAATCCGGTTTAAAGAGATGATGATAAAAATGAAAATCGGAACTACACCCTCGCTGGTGGAATAAACGTAGGCTAGGAAGATGAATTCAATCTTTCCTGCAAATAAACAGCAGCTTCTAAAAATAGAACACAGCAGGGCAGCCCAGACAATTTCCGAGGACTGGGGGCTCACTTTTGGTGTCTCAGGGATGACAAAGGTTTCAAGCTCTTCAGGTACCCCAAAGAGGGGCAATTTGAATTCAACCTACAGGTCATTACACCCTACATGGAAGACTCTTCACCTAGAATCACCTTGAACCTGTTTTGTAACATGTTTCATAGACCCATCTGTCTTCAAGTGTCCCCTAAACAACTCTCGACTTTGATCAGAAATGCAAAAACCAACAATTGCTTTTGGGGGGAAACTTCCACACCACCACCACGTTCCTGTCTTAGGCATTCCCAACATGCATGGTGAACATGTCATATATCCAAATCAAACACACCGCTGTCCAGGCAATGCAGATGACTGGTCTTGGGGGACAGGTCTGGCCACCATTGGACTACCAAATGGTCAGAGCTGTGGCCACCCTTCCCAGCTCAGTTTCACTTGACCACCCCTGGGGTCCCTGAGCACCAGGCGGGATGCACCCAGATTTTGGACAACACCTCAATGCCAATTGTCAAGTCTCAGAGGCAAAGACCTATTCCACTTTCTCCTCCACACTTCCTGTGTGTACCAGGGAAGCGGATCGGGGGTTCCTCCCTGACTGACTATGCAAAGATGAACACTAGTAAAATTCAAAGGCCAGGATTCTGCCCACTGGGAAATCCTCCGGGATCAGGTAAACCCTTCCACGGTGGTCTCCTTGGGCTCAAGACGCTGGCTTGCAAACTCCCCTAATTGTTTCACCCCATCACTTCCTACCCTGCCTTTTATCATTAGCCAGGGCCTGGCAGGCAGGAAGTTCTCCAGGAGAAGGAGGGGAGAGCATTTAGAGCAAATCCTGCTTTTAAGGAGCCATCCACCCTAGCAAAAAATGTTCTAATTAGCTACCATATCAAGTTCTCAGGTCTCCGCGGGTCTTCTCAGGTGCCTGCACGGGCCTCTGCAGAGGTTGGCAAACTCAACACGCCTTTCTTTGATTGTGCACAGAGAAAGATGACTTCTAAAGGAAGTGCATCCTAAAATTTGTATTTGGGCAGTCTTATCAGCCTTGGACATGCATCATCTTTTCTGTAAAGTTTTCGCTATGAAATTGTACGCAAATCTGCCTCTTTAAAAAAAACCACACACACATACACGGGGTCGAGGGACAGGGAGGAGAGCAACAGAGGCGACCTCTCTGTTTCTATGGCGTTTGATGTCTATTTATATGTTTCTGAAAGATAAAGCTTTTATTCTATGCATGATTTGAGTTTTATGCATCTCTTTGCTTCGCCTTAACGGAAGTGAATTCTTATTGCATAGCCAAATTTCACACTCAATTTATTCTGCAGAGTAACTCCCTTTTCCAGATGGGACCATAAACCAGGAGAAAGACGTTTTTTTAAGTGTCCCTAATTGAATAGATGGGCTCTACTTCGGAAATAAAATGGAGTGCTCAAAGAAAAGTAGGGGGACTCATCCGGCAGCCTTTGGGGTGCGGTACAGTAAAAGTTCTGGAAAGGACCCATGTGACCTGTAGATACCGAGAAGGGAAGGATGGTTCCAGTGGTCAGAATGAAAGAAAGATCGCTTTTTCGAAAGCTATTGGAGACCAAGGGGAAGGTGGTTAGATGATTTACCCCAGACCTACAATTAGCAACCGCTGGCCACTCCCAGGGAGAAAGTGGAGGCTTTCTTACTTCCAGAAAGAGTTACAGAAATCCAGAGGGGCAGTTCTGTCCCATCCTGCAGGCTCCCTG
This sequence comes from Nesogale talazaci, assembly GCA_004026705.1. Taxonomy (NCBI): domain Eukaryota; kingdom Metazoa; phylum Chordata; class Mammalia; order Afrosoricida; family Tenrecidae; genus Nesogale; species Nesogale talazaci. The sequence continues at coordinate 92,483 of PVJH01003181.1, forward strand.
CAAGGTGGAATCAAGTCCATGGCTGTGATTTTCAGAGCCACATGAGAAAGGATAAGAAGGCCTGCCCAGGGCCAGGGCCAAGTAACAAGTGCACATGGACATGGAATGTCTTAGAAAGAAAGGGCTCTGGGAGGGGATGGATACAGCTTCCCCATGCAAAAGGGCTCCATTGTCTTTTTCTACAGTGCTCTGCAGGGACCGTTCACCCACGCAGCTTTTACGGTCCCTACGTGGAACTCGAAACTCAGCAGAGTTTCTCAGCTGAATCGACAAAGAAGAAAAAGGAAAGAAGGAGCTTGACGGGGCAGAGAAGGGAAGAAAAGAAGAAAGGAAGAGGAAGATGGAGTGGATGAGGAAGGGGAGAAGGAGGAGGAGTCAGAGGAGGAGGAGGAGATATGTCTCAGTATCTACTCTGGACCACTGCATAAAACCACTGTTTGTGAGAGATTTTTCCCATCACCTTCCACTGAGGATGCACAGCCCTCCTCACTAGAGGTTTTAGCTTCTGGGTCTGTGCAGGGTGGATCCTACCTTCCTAGACCACTAGGGCTTACCATCCAGTGTGCAGTGGGTAATGTCTGCTGCTACCTGAAAGGTCAGCATCACCCGCTGCACCACCGAGGCACCTTAATAGTTCAAAAGCAATACAAAAGGGCCCTGATAGCCTAAGGTTTTTGAGTTGGGCTGTTAGCAGTTCAAGACCACCAGTCACTCCTTGGGAGAAAGATGAGGCTTTCTATTCCTGTAAGGATTTAAAGCTTCGAAAATCCACAGGGGGGAGTTTAACCTGTGAGGGGGGGTTGTTCTGAGACAGAATTGGCAGGATGGTGATGAGGGATGGTGCAATGAGCTCAACTGCCCGCTGCTAACCGACAGCTCAGAGGTTTATATCTGCCCAATGGTGTCTCCAAAGGAAGGCCTGGAACTCTGTGCAAAGAAAATCAACATCATCATCACCATCACCACCACCATCATCATCACCACCACCACCATCATCATCACTATCATCATATGTCATTGACCACCCTCTAGAGAGCATTTTATTCAGGCACGTAGGGGATATAACCATGAGCTACCTTCCACCAAACTGCTTTGAGATGAATATAGTGATGAATTTGGGCCTCAAACAAAAGGAGGTTTCCAGTCAACTAACCTAATGCCTGAAGGGAAGGAGAAGACAAGGGAGGCTGAAGCTCTCTGCGTTAAGAAAGAAAGAACAAAGCACAGCAAGAAGACTGAGAGGAGACTAGATTAGCAAAAAAACCTCACAGCATTCATTTGCTTTATGTATTGATACCCCCCCAAAAAAAAAGAAAAAGAAAGAAACATTGAAGTAGCTTGGGAAGAGAGAGCACTAAAGTAAATGAAAATAGAAAAGAAAACAAAGCATATTGCTTCTATCTTTCAAATATTAGTCACCCCCCTCCCACCATCACCTTTGAAGGCTATTATGATACAGATTTGTCAAAAAGGTCACATCATAAAGTAATCCCATGTTGACCTCACGCTGGAGGGTGAGTCTTGCATTGTGTATTCACCGCAACTTAATGCTAATTTGCCTCCTCTTCACACCTCCTCTGGGGATCAAACCCATATTTTAAACTGTGGGTACCATTTACAGGGTGGCAGGAAATCACGGTGAGGTGGCAGTCTTTTCTGTTGGCATTGGAAAGGATTCCATGCAAGCCAGAGAAGCCAAGTGAGGATGCCAGACCCCAGCTGCAGCCCCCAACATCCCATTTGCATCCAGTGCAGCTTCCCGGCCAGCAAAAGAAAGGACTGCAGGGCTTCTCTGAACCCCCTTCAGCTGGACAAGGGAGGATCTTTGAATGGAAAGAATAGATTCAATGGTAAAAATTCTTGCCTGTTGAGGTCACCTAACCATTCTACTCCATTCTGCTTGAATTCACTGGCTGGAGACTACTTTAATTCATTTTATAGCAGAACTGTTCGATTATGCTTCATTTATTATAAACATTTGCTTTGCATAGAAGATTTGCTGTGTTTTATTAATCCATCACATAATCTTTCTCAAACGATGATGAACGAGGTAGCAGAAAATGTCATTCTGTGGGAGAAAAATGTAGAACAAAATTGCAGCTCCCCTGCCAAAAATAGAAGGGCAGACTTACTGGACCACCAACTGAGAGGAGAGGAGGCCGCACCCCACTGCCCAAGACCAGTGTCTTCAACAAATTCTTTGCACTTGGAATTGAAGCTATTTCCGTGGGTCATAGATTGGTGATAGATTGGTGTAGAAAAGGTGTGTCTGTGCGCCTGTAAGCAATGAACTCTCTGAGACCCAGTGGTCACCAGTGACCAAGAGCAGAGGTGAACAGGCAAGGAGCGAGGGGAGACTAGCTCGGTGGAAAGGAAGCAAACCCAGGGAAAATCATGACAGCATTCAGGCACTGTTGAAATTGCAATCAAAAGCATAGGGCGGAGCCTGTTCACATAGTTAAAAGGAATGCTTGCTTGCTGTGTAAACCTGCCTCGAAACCACAACACAATAGCATTAAAAACAGCAACTAAATGATATCTTCTCAAAATTAAAACAAAACACACAGGAGCTGTATATTGAGATATTTAGTCCTTGAATCTTCCCCCCCGCCCCCTGCTGACCCCTCCCCCTTCTGTACTTCCTACCAGTGTTCAAACTAGAGAAAACCCCACTTCCTTAGCTCTTCCCACATATCACCCAGACCTCAAGCAGTCTCACACAGCCTCTGGCTCAGCCTCTCAGACTCAGCAGCCCTCAGGGACCCCATGGAGCACATGTGGTACACACCATTTATTCCTTTCCTGTTGTTTCTTAACATATTAGTAGGAATGGGAGGATGACTTCTGCAGATTGTCAATTGGATACTCAACAATGATCACGCAATTTGCTTCATCTAATTCATTGCTGTCGTTAGTTGCCACTGAATCAATTCTGACCCAGAGTGACCATGTGACACCGCAGAAGGAAACACTGCCAAGTCCTGCACCATCGCCACAAATGTCCTGTGTGAGAGCCCATTTTGGCAGCCACTGTGTCAATGCAACGTATTGAGCACCCTCCTCTTTTTGACTGACCCTCTACTGGACCAAGCGCAAGGTTCTTCTCCAGGGATTGGTCTCTTCTGACAATATGTCCAAAGTACGCAAGGAGAATGAAGACATGCATCCCTCGCTTCTACGACACACTCTGGACACACTTCTTCCAAGACGGATGTGTCTATTTTGTTCTATCAAATGTAACACCACCCATTCCTTATTTCTCCCACTCTGTCGACCCTCTAGACAACATTTCTATTAGAATGTGAGCCCTTCTAAGGCAGCAACAACTAGTTCTTTGTGGTCAGTGGCTGAAAGCAGTGTGTGTGTGCGTGTGTGTGTGTGTGTGTGTCTGTGTGTGTGTCTGTTTGTGTGTCTGTGTGTGTCTGAGATAGATCATGGACATGCATTATTTGTATATGTGTATATTTGAGTTGCTTTGGAGACCTTTTAATTTTTCATTATCGTTTTTCAACGTTTTGTTCTGTTCACAGGATCCTCCTTCACTTCCAATGGAGACACTTTCTGTATATTTTCATGTAGGCAAAAACAATGAAAAGAGAGAGAGTTCAGAGAGTAAAAGGGAAGACTAGTCAAGTTCACAAAAAGTGGTGGGAGCAATAAAAGGTTTTTTAAGATGGTCCAAAATATCACCCTATACACAATAGGCAGTTTGGTCAATTAACAATGTGAGCCTGAATATTTAAGATATTCTCTCAATTTTTTTTAAAAAAGACTTTGTCTCCTATATTTGGGGCATATCATCAGGAGAGACCAACTCAAAAGAACCAAATTTCCTGCCATTGGGTTTAGATCAACCCATAGTGACCCTGTAGGGCAGGGTAGAACTGTCCCGTGAGATTCTGAGACAGTATACCTGTACAGGAGTAGAAGGTAACTCTTTATGAGCATAGAAAACCCAGAGTTTGTCCCTCTAAGCAAGTGATGCTTCTAACTGTGGACCTTGCGGTCAGTGGCCCAACGTGCTAAACCACGATGGCACACCAGAGCTCCCTGCCATGCCAGTTCAGCCCTTATAGGAAGAGCATTGTGCTTGGTAAAATTGAGGGCCAGAAAGAAAGGGAAAGATACTTTTGTTATGTGTAGGGTCTCTCTGAGGGAGAAATTAAGACACCTAACCAGGCTTTTGAATCAAAGACTGTCTTCTGATATGGGATCCATCTTCCTCAACCCCCCCAAACAGGGCCTAAGTCCAAGCATGCGAGAATGTTCTTTCTCTTGGGTCACAATTCTGTCTGAGAGACTCCCATTAGCAGCACAACGATCTGAGATGCATGAAGACACATTGGAAAGTTCACCATGCCATTTCATTCCTGGGCAGTTTAAGCAAAGACACATCCTAAAGCATCCACAAAAATGGGGCAGACTTTCTAGAAGTATATTCTACTTCAGGTGATTTGGGGGGGTGGAGGATGGGGAGACAAACCCAAAAATCTGACAGGATTGTCTGTTCACCACATCCTGTCCAAGAAGCTGCCACAGGAACAAAATAAAATGAAATGTGTTTTTCGCAGATGAGCAAAACCGTCTTTACATATAAAGGAGGAAACTGATCATAGAATCCCAGAGACAAAGGAGTGATATGAACCCCAGTCTCCCGGCTTACTGTACACACGGCTATACGTTGCTGCACTTAGAAAACACAGGGGAAGAGCGTCTCAGAAAGGAAAGAACAAAAATGAAGTAAAATGAACAGAGGCCGAAAATGGAAGGAGGAATCAAAGCTGCACCCATCACTCCACTTCGCTCCCATGGCGTCTGCAGGATAATTTCATGTTGAAAACTGCTTTAACCCAATAAGGGAGTGAATGTGCTGGCTTCGGTGTAATTTGGAGAGAACCCTAGCATGCTCTTTGTTGTTGAAGAAGACCCAATGATCATCCTCAGATGTTGACCTTTTACCTGGCCACTTTAAACCATTAATAAAAATTTATTTTAACCCCGACAAGCCACCCCCCCTCCCAAATGCTTCACAATATCAATTTTTCAGGAGTCTTTCTCCCATATCCTTTATTATACATGTTGCACAGACAAAGGCAGGAACCAAAAATCAATTTTTAATATATTTCTTCCTACCACAGGGCATGGAGAACATTAATGGGCTTCTGCATCTACATGGTTACAATGATTAGCTTGGCTTTTCGGAGGCCGTGTTCATAAAGTCCGTTCTGCTTGGGGTGTGGAGGATGGGGGTGCTGCCCAGGAGGTTCTGCTGGATGGACGTTAACAAGCAATAATCCAGGACCCTGAGAGCCACGCCACAGCTTGCTTCCCCCATCCAGCATCCTGGATATTTACATGATCACTTACACAAAGGCTGCAGAACAGCTTAAAACTTAATGATCCCAATTCACAACCCTGCAGGGGGCACAAGAAGCGGCTGTAAACCTATGGAGGGATCTTACCGCAGGTCCTTGCTGTACAAGGAGGAGAAATCATCCCTTGGTGGATTTGCCCGCTTCCCCCCAGCCCCATTCCTCAAGCAGTTGAAGATGCTCTTGGATCTTTCTACTCTTGCTGTGTAATTGGTTAGGGAATTCACCCTGAGGACAGGTCTAACCCCCACCTCACTGCTCACAGACACAGATGGCGACCCTGCAGGACAGGGTAGAACTGCCCCGTGAGTTTCAGAGACTGGACCTCTAAATGGGAATAGAAACGTGGTCTTCTGGGTCTACCAGAGCTCTTCTCTCACAGGGAGAGACGGCCAGGTCCTTCTTCCTTTTTGCCCAACACTGACGCTTCGGTTGAGGGACAAGCAGATAGAGTGATGAGACATCATCTCAGCTTAGCATGGATGGCACAGGGAAAAACCAAAGCCAACCCAGAGAACAACAAATTCTGGTGAGGGTACAGAGAGGTTGGGGTATGCCATGATACACGCACTGGGGAAAATGGAAATACCACAGGATCCAGCAATCCCATTCAAAATAACTATCAGTGAAAAAAACCCTAAACTCAATGGACGCAGAGTTGATTCTGACTCATTATGATTTCATAGAGCAGAGTTTGGGATTTTTGATCATTTTAGTTCTTTTAAAGATCATTTTATTGGAGGCTCTTAAGGCTCTTCTAACAATTCATACATCAATTGTATCACGCATGTTTGTACGTGTTGCCACCTTTATGTTCTAAATATTTGACCCCTTGATATCAACTCCTTTCTGCCATCCCTCCCACTCTCATAACCTCTTCATAATTTGCAAAATTTTATTACTTTCATACTTTACACTGACCGCTGTCTCTCTTCCCCCGTGGTTTCTTCCTCTCTCCTTTCCTGACCCTTCTGGTATTGTCACTTCCATTTCTGTTCCTGAAGGGGTTATCTGACCTGGATTCTGTGTGTCCTGAACTCTTATCTGTAGCTGTGCACATGCTCTGGCCTAGTACACAGTGAAACCAGGACTGGGGTCATGATAGTCGAGGGTGAAGAAGTGCCAAGGAACCAGAGAATATTGTGCACTCCATTGATGCCATACTATGCCCTGGTTGACTCATCTGTTCCTTGCAATCCTTCTGTGAGGGGATGTCCTGTGGTCTACAGATGGGTTTGGGGTCTCTGCTCCAACTTCCCCACATTCTCAACAATATGTTTGTATGTTTTCTGTGTTCTGATGCCTGATGCCTGCGACTTCCCATCTTCAAGGGAGTAAGAAGCCTCATCTTTCTCCCCCGAGTGACTAGTAGCTCTGAACCACTGACTTTGCAGTTAGCAGCTCAAATGTATAGCTCACAAAGCTCTATATATCCTAAAGTAAAAAGAACTGGGATACAATAGACAGATGCACACCCATATCCTATTGACTTTACAAAATGATGGGCACAGCCTCAGAGCCATCAAGGGGTGCACAGGACAAACCCTGGACAAAATGGAACAGTGCAGAGCCATCAAAGGAGAACAAAGACCCCACTCAATGGCTTCCACCATGAACAAACCTGCAAGGCATTGTGCTACGTGAAAGAGAGACTTTACAAGGGGCTCTGCACATAGAAGGAGACACTCTTGATCATTATCAGTGATGAAAGAGAAAACCCACTGCTGTTGACTCTGTCCCACCTCCTTGTGATCCTATAAGACAGAGCAGAACTGTCCCTTTGGGGGGCTCTGAGACTGTACTAGTCTTGACAGGAGCAGAAAACCTTGTCTCGCTCCCTGGCAGCACCTGGTGGAATAGAACTGCAGACCTTGGGTTAGTAGGCCAACTCAAAACTCACCATGGCCTCCCATGGGGAGGAAGGGGAAGGAGAATCACTAACTTGAAAGTGAATCCTAATGAACTTGCATGAAGAGAAAGTTGCAGTAAAATAAACTGGAGAGTAACCCATGACCAAAGGCAAAGGAAGATATGTGGAGGTGCATGAGAGTGAACAACAACCCGGGCATGTACTGTGAGCATGCCCAATCCTGCAAAAAGCAAGCAAACATGTGAGATAGACCAACACCACAGACATTGGGTCAACTCTGACACGTAGTGGCCCTATAAGATAAGGTGGAATTGCCCCTGTGCATTTCTAAGACTGTAACTTTTGGGGCAAAAAAGTTCTACTGACATATTGTTTGCATATCACACAATTCAATAGTCGGATCACATCAAGAAGAGTTGTAAAATCACCATCACAATCAGTTTTAGAATATTCGCTTCATTCACCATTAGTAGCTCACAGATGCCGCCCTACCTCCCTCACCATACCTCTAAGATATCATTAATCCAGTTACTGTTTCTATAGACACTTACCCTGGATTCCACAGAAAGAAAAACATTAAAACAAAACAACTTATAATATTAACGTATCATTCTATAACAGTTTTAACAGCAGTAGAAAGCCTCATCTTTCCCCTGAAAGGAGGCTGGTGGTTTCAAACTGCTAACCTCGAGGTTGGCAGTCCAACATGGAAACCACTATGCTGCACAAAATAGCTAAGTTCTCATAGAACTGACCCCTCTCTGGATGAGCCATCCCTCTCCTTCTGAGAGTGATATCAGATCGTTGAGATATAAGCTCCACTGTTACTGCTACTTAGTTGCTCAGGATACATGGATAGCGTAAACGGTGAATATGATCAGCTGCAAACTCAAAATGGGGCAGTCAAGTCTACCCATGTAAGGCAGGCTTGATGACCTAATTCTAAAATAAACACGAGTTATTGGAAATTCTGGGGCACACAGTTCTCTGATATCCATGGGTTCCCCAGGGGTTGGAGTCTACTTGGCCACAACTAGGATCTTGTGCTCCAGGAGGATCTGTTGCTAGTTGGGAGAAGGCAGGAACTAATGATAGTGTATTCTTCAGAGTCCAAAAACTTCCCCAAAGCTTTCTCATGTGCTTTCATTACTGTAGCCGGCACCAAGGCCCTTGACTTCTATTGAAACTACCAGCCAGCAGAAAAGAAGAGTTCCGTGACTTGGGTTTACATTTTCCCCCAAACTCACATTCCACTATGCCATATGGCTTCTCCTCTATCTTTTAGGGCTTCCCTTTTGTGATAGTTTAGCATCCTCATTTCTCTGCATGCCATCTGAGACCCCTATGAAGCGGGTCCCCCTTTCTGACTAGACAAATATAACTCTTGGTTTAGGAGTGTGTGTGTGTGTGTCTATTATTTTTATAACTTCGTTTGATTCTATCTTATCCACCAGTCATACAGCAGTCGAATTCTATGCATCTGTCTTGCAACCACAGAGCATGGGGAAACTATGGGAAAGAAACCTCAGGGAGTGGGGTAATGAAAGGGAAGGGAAGCAGTGGAGGTTAGCAACAAAGTGGCCCAAGAGAGAAGCTCAGAATGAATAAGAGGAAGAGCAAGGTGTTTTGATATATCTAGAAAGTGACACGTTTTCATCTCATTTCTCCCCAGACACGAAAAGAAATGACTCAGCCCTACCCTAGAAGTCAAAGCTGATTTTGAGAACTGTCTCAGTCCAGGCCTTTCCTCCCGCAAGATAAATTATCATCTTGTCCTAGAAAAAAAATCAGCAGATGTTGTGGAGATCCTCAAAAGGGCCTTGTGGGTACCACTTCCTAGAGACCCCATGCACATGAGAAAGAAACACTGCATAGTCCAATGCCATACTCACTGCGATTAGCATGTTTGAACCTCCTGCTGTAGTTGGAAGGTGAATCCACCTCTTTGAGGGTCTTTGTCAATTTTGCTGACCCATGACTTTACCAAGCATCATGTCCTGCTCGAAAAACTGATCCCTCCTGATAGCATTCCTAAAGACTCAAGCTCATTGTCATTGCAACCTTGTAAGGATAGGGTAGATCTAGTCCTGTTGGTTTCCAAGATGGACACTCTTTAGGAAAACAGAAAGCCTTCTCGTTCTCCAGCAGAGCAGCTAGTGGTTTTGAACTGCTAACCCCTCAGTTAGTAGCCCAATGCATAATCCTCTATGCCAGGAGGGCAGCCCAAAGAAGTGAATCAACATCTAAGAAACATTCTTACTGTACTTCTGCGGTAAGAAGTTCATTCATCTGGCATATTCTGTTTCCTAGAGACCAACAATATTCTTAATAACTTAATTCAGAGGCACTCTCAATGGTGATAGTGGTTTAAAGAAGATACGTTTGTTAAAAGGGCATTTAATTTGGGGCTGAATTGCCAGATCCAAGATATCGGGTTCTTAGACATCTTCCTCAGCCACTTCAACACACCATTTGCAACTCGGTCTAAGCAGCTGTCCCCGCTCCTGCCATCATGACAGCATTCCAACCAGTGAAAGAAGAGTCAAAATGAAATGAAAATATATGAGACTCCCCTTTCCTTTTTAAAAGGGCTGGACCTAGAAATTAGACACAACACACACAAACACACACATATCAATTAAAAGTGTCACATGACCTCTCCCCACTACATGAAAGAAAGGAAATATAGTTCCCAACTGTGCAATCAAGTACTCAACTGACACACTTGTGATTCTAAAGCCTAGGTTCTGGCCCTGGTGGATTATTGAAATCACTTGGGGATATGCTGCCACTGCAGATTCCTGGGCTCTTTTTGTAACCAAATGCATCAGAATCTCTAGCAGGAGGAACCTGGCGATCTTTAATTTCAGCAGAACGCCTGGTGAGCCCATGATCACCATGATTGGAAAACTAGGTACTAAAGGCAGGGAGAGAGAGATAAAGGTGATTGGTGGGAACCATGAAGTCTGGAACTAAGAAAGCCTTAACCTTAAAGCAGTAGTTTTCCCTGGGCCAGCTTTGACTTTCTTATAAAGTGAGGATTAAAAAAAAGGCACTATTTACAAGATGTGAAAACTCAGTGGACTAAGGTCAATAGAGGCCATGATCTATGGAACTGATTTTAAAGAAACCAAGCCCACCAGCTTGGAGTTCACATCTACTCATCGAGACCCTATCTGAGGTTGCAGAGGCTGTAATTCTGTATGGGAGCAGAAAGCCTCATCTTTCCCTTTGGAAGGGGATGCTAGGTTTGAAACCTTGAGATTAGCAAGATCATGCTTATCCTACAGTGCCAACGGGCCTCTCTAGATCATTGAGAAAGGATAGTTATAACATTTAATTATGATGACATATAAGAGCAGTTAGCAAGTGAACCAAAGGTGGTCCACCACGTGCTTCTGCAAAGAGCACTGGAGCACAGCCACACCCATTTATTAACATATGATCCATGACTACTTTCAGAGAAGCCCCGATAGCTCAAGAGGTTATGCACTGTCAAGGCCAGCAGTTCAAAACCGTCAGCTGCTCTGTGGGAGAGATATAAGACCTTATTCTCCTGTGAAACGTTATGGTCTCCAAACCCCCCCCGGGATACCTCTATCCTGTCTACAAGGGTCGCTATGACTCAGAGCTGGCTCATTGGCAGTTGCAAGTGAGGCTTTAATATTGGGCAGCTACTTTCACACAAGGGGAGTGTCCTTGACACAGAAACTGTGCGGGCTACAAAACTCACTGCTACCAAGCCGATGCTGACTCAAGTGACCCTAAGGGACAAGGTCGAACTGCCCCCATGACTTTCTGAGACCGTGATCCTTTCCCGGAGTAGAAAGGTTCATCTTTCATGGTCTACCACGCCTAACCTGAACTATTTACTAACTGCTCTTTCCCCCAAAATGCTGACCAATCTCTGATCCATAGAACCCAGGAAATCCTTTTTTATTCTCAGTTTCTCCTGTTGTGTAATGCGGTAGCCATGTCTGCTCCATAGATGTGAGAAATATGGGAAAGAAACAAATAATCTAAATTACCTAGCAGGGTAAACACTCCATCTTATTTCTCTCGTGAAGCCTAAGGGCAGCATTTGTCCCACAAAGACATTATTAAATACACGCAAGATAAGACAAAATGAAACCATGGCAAGTCTGTCATGCTGATGTGTTCAGGTGGTAAACTGGGATATACTTGCCATAAAAAAAATTAGCACCGCCACTTTGCTCACCAATATCCCTGGTGAGGTAGTCCCGGGGTTGCTGGACTTGCCCTTCATAGTGACCCAAAGTGGAAATAGCACAGACAAAATCCATACACAAGTCACGCTTTTCATACCTAGATTACTTTGCTAGATCTGGTTGAGGTAGGACTTTCTGAAATAGAATGCACACTGACTCAGCCAATCATATTAAGATGCAGTGAAGTAATAACTATTATGAGGGAGACCCTGTCCCCCTGGACTCTGGAGGGAAGACAGATTAGATGAGATGTGAGGGAAATAGAGAATCATTGTCCTTAGCAAATTTGCTTATTTGTTTGTTTGTTTTTGGACTCTTACTACTTTTTTTAAATAGTTTTATTGGAAACTATTACAGATATAAAAACAATCTATAGTTCGATTAGATCAAGGATTATTGTACAATTGTTGCCACCATCATTTTCAAAACATCTTTCATCTTGAATTCTTTACCCCCTCCCTTCTCCACCCTACCCCTCAGGAACTTTCATTATTATATTTTGGGGAGCAAGGGGAATGAAATTCATAGAAACATGAGGTTATGCATTAAGGCACTCTACAAGGGTTGCATAATATTCTTATATGAGTCACCTTATTAGTGTGGCAACCTCAATCTCACTTTGTAGGTACCTTGGCAGGTCAATGCTTTCCAACCTGGCTAAGAGATCTATTGTGAGGAACTCATGTACTTCTGACCTGGTGTTTACAAGAAGGGAGGGGCTTCCTGTTCTTCTGATTTCCAGGTCCAGCGTAAGCTGCATCATAAGAAAGAGCCTGGGAGGAAGTTGGTCCCATGTGAGCCCAGAAAACACATCATGGGGAGAGAGTTGTCTGGCAAAACAAACTTCCTCACTGCCATCAAGTCGATTCTTATTCATAGCTATTGTAAAGGACAGGGTCCAACTTCCTCTGTGAGTTTCTGAGGCTGTAACCTTTTTAAAAAGTCATTTTATTGGGGGTTCATACAACCCTTGTAATCCATTCATATATCCATAGCACGGCAAGCACATTTGTACATGTGTTGCCCTCATCATTCTCAAAACATTTGCTTTCTAGTTAAGCCCTTGGTATCAGCTCCCCATTTTTTCTTGCTTCCTCCTCCCTCATGTATCCTTGATAATTTATAAATTATTATTATTTTGTCATGTCTTATACTATCTGTTGTCTCCCTTCATCCACTTCTCTGTTGTCTGAATCCCAGGGAAGAGGTTATATGTAGTTCCTTACAATCAGTTTTCCCTTTCAACCCCACTTTTCCTTTCAACTTCCACCCTCCCAGTATCGCTACTCTCCTAGTCCTAAAGGGTCAACTGTCCTGGATTTCCTATGTTTCTGGTTGTTATCTGTACCAGTGTACATCCTCTGGTCTAGCTAGATTTGCAAGGTAGATTTAGGATCATCATAGTGTGGGTGAGGAAACATTGAAGAACGAGAGGAAAGTTGTATGCTTCATCATTGCTATACTGCAACCTGACTGGTTCATCTCCTCCCCAAATCCTTCTGCAAGGAGATGTCCCATTACCTATAGATAGGCTTTGGGTCCCCAATCTATACTCCCCCTCACTTACAACAATATAATTTTTAGTTATTTGATACCTGATACCTGATTCCCTCGACATCTCATGGTCACACAGACTGGTGTGCTTCTTCCATGTGAATTTTGTTGCTTCTGAGCTATATGGCTTCTTGTTTACCTCCCAGTCCTTAAGATCCCAGACACTATCTTTTGATAGTCAGGACCATCGCCTTTCTTCACCACTTTTGCTTATATACACATTTGTCTTCAGAGATTGCGTCAAGAGGGTGAGCATCATGGAATGTCAATTTAATAGAACAAAGTGTCCTTGCATTGAGGAAGTACTTGAATGGAGGCCCAATATTTATCTGCTGCCTTAGTACTAAACCTATAAATAGGTGGAATCTATTTATCCATCATATATATATATATATATGTGTGTGTGTGTGTGTGTATTTACCTATGTACATGTCTCTATTTAGACCTCTATAAATGCCCTTTGCCTCCTAATTCTTTCCTCCATTTCCTTTTACTTTCCACTTGTCCCTCAATTATGCTCAGCCTTTATTTAGGTTTCAGTAATTTCTTTTTGTTACATTACCCTTGATCAATCCCTACCAGGCTCTCACACCCTCTTTGCTACTGATTTTGGATCATTTATTGTTTCCTTGTCCCTGGATTGGTCAAAGACACTTCTTTTCCCCCATCTTCCCCTCTCCCATGTCCCTACAGAACCATTGGTCTAGAGAAAACCATTGTTTTCTCCTCCAGACCGTTCATCTAACATATCTTATCTAGATAGACCTGCAGAGATGATATGCACACACACAAAAAAACAAGACATAACAAGATGAAGCAACAAATGAAAGCAAAAAAATGAAGAAAACAAAGTCCATTAAATAAACAAACTAATTAATTAATTATAAAAGAGTAAAACCTGTAAATAGTTCAAGGTTGGTCTATTGACCTCTAGCAGTACCCTCTAGTTGAGTGTGATGGGGTGACATGCTCTGGCCCCGAAGTCTCTCCGTAGCACACTCTCAGGACCTCCATGCTCTGTTCCCCCTTCTGCTCTCTTGCACACCCTCAGTGTTTTGTCTTGGCATGGTGGAGTAAGACCAGGTGTGATCCCGACCCTGTGTCTCCAGTGTTCTTTATGAGAGTCAAAGACCTTGCTGGTCTTGAATTGCTGACACAGCACACCAGCATGTTATCACTCTGCCATTAGGGCTTCCTGCAAACACATTTGGAAGATGCAATGATATGGGACTTATTGTACTGGAAAATAAGCATATGCTTTTGAAAGTCACATTGTCACCAAAAGGACAACATCCAATGACTCACAGGAGGCCAAGGCATACTTACAAGACTGACCTCCACCCTCACTGCGTGAAAGCCAAAAAAAAAAAAAGGTAATGTTCAACACTCCACATGCACCCATTCAAATCAATAGCCTCTAAATATCATGATTTGAGGCCACCAAATATTTCTTGTATTAATTGATAGAGATGATTATATATGTGCCCATCAGACACTAGCAGACACTAGTAGAGCAGTAATATTCCAAGAAATGAAAAACTCAAAACCAGACTTTCTGCCACTAAGTTGATTCCAATTCATAGCAGCCTTACAGGACAGGTTAGAACTGCCAAGCTGGCTTTCTGAGATGGCAAGCCAGGGGTTCTCCACCTTCCTAATGCCGTGATCCTTTAAAACAGCTTCTCATGTTGTCAGGACTCCCCAACATAAAATTTTTTTTTGTTGCTACTTCATAAATGTAATTTTTTTACTGTTATGAATTGAGTGGCCCCTGTAAAAGGTGTCAAGATCCTCAGGTTGAGAACCACTGCTGTAAGTCTTCACGGGAGTAGAGAGTGTCAACTTACTTTCCCAAAGCAGCTGTTGGTTTGGAACTGCTGACCCTGTGTAACCTCATAGGCCATCAGGACCCTTCACCCAAGACACAAAGAGTGAAAACAATGTAAGTATGCCCTCCATGTTCCTCTGGTCATGTCAAAGATGAAGGGAAGTTTTGAAGAGGAAAGTGTAAAACCTAAGCCACGGATTTCTGGTAACACGGGATATAGAAGAAAATGGCTCAAAGCAGGCCACATAAAGGTACACACATCAAGAAAAAGGAGCAGGGGGAAATAAGAGATAAAGGAAGGAAAGGGAGGACGGAGGGACTGGGCATTGAGTTTCCACTGCTCAACTTTTGAAGAAGAAAATTTTCTGTGTCAAACACGGACTTGTGTAGCTAAACTCCCGCCTTGCTGGATTAGCTCATCAGGGACCTTCAGCACCCTTCCCTGTATGCACTCTCTCTATGTCTCTCTGCTGGTGGCCTCCAGGATGTCAGCTCCTGGGACAGGTCAATGGGGCACTGCCTCATCCCTCAGCCTCCCTCTTCTTGGTGGTAACTTTGCAATCCTGTGATCCACAGGGGTCTTTAATGACTGGGTGAGGAGGAGGGAGTTCTACAGTTTTCTTCCCATTGGTCACAGTGAAGAACAACTGTGGAATCTGTCACACATCCTAGCAACAAGCAAGGCTCCACTGATGGACAGAGAGTGGCTGTGCTTGAGGGGACTCAAACCCAGGAAAGGGAGTATTCTATCCCTGATCAACTGGCTTCTGTGCCCCACATCCCACCTTTTTTAAGCAGGGTTTTAAGGCGCCTCATCGAAACCCCCTGCCAACAAGTTGATTTCAACTCATAGCAGGCCTCTAGGACCGGGAACAATAGCTCCATGGGAATTTCAGATTGTGAATCTTTTTTTTTAATTATCTAAAATAGTTTATTAAATAGTTATCCCCTCTTCCAGTTCCCTGCTTGGAACAGTTGTTCCTCACTAAATGTTTTCATTTTCACTTCTATCTTCCTTTCTCCGAAGTTCTCAGTTTCCATGACTTCCTTCTCCCTCCGTGATTTTCACAAACATCCAGGTAATTTCACACACCTCATTTTTGCTGTGCACAACAATTTGGAGTCAATCTTTTGAAATGGATTCTTGACAGGAACAGACGGCCTCATCTTTTTTCGGAGGAGTGATTGGTGAGTCTGAACCACCAGTGATGTGGTTGGTGGTCCAATATGTCTCCCACAGCATCCCCACGGACCTGGCTACACTAATAACTACTTCGCCTCTTATTGTTGTTGTGCTATTTTTCTATTAATAATGATATTGGGAAACAGTAACACTGCACCCACCCTTAACACATGAAATTTTAGTCATTTCTGAGTTGTATTTGAATGTTCTTCTCTAAGAGTATATTTCGTACAATCTACAAATGGGCTCGATTGAACAAGATGAGCATTATTCTAAATCTAACCTGTACTGTTCTCCCACATGCCTTAGATAAGCACACTTGAATTCTTCTCCCAGTTCTGTGATCCGCACTGACCTTCCCCCAGGTGTCATCTGGAAAGTGAATTGCTCAGGGAACACTTCCTAGACCGTGAGCTCTTTGCTGGTTTCTATTCTTATCTTTCCTTCCCTTCTTCCTGGTGAAGTTCTCAGTGCCACTCTACCTCTGTGTTCATTGATCACTGGTAATTGTTTCATTACTGTCTTGGACCCTCCCATCCCATCAAGGATTCTGACATTGATTCAAATGTCTATTCTAACTTCTGCTGAGTATAGACACACTGTCTGTTTTACTTATGAGGGTGACACCAGAATCTCCCCTGATGCTTTGACAGATTCTTAAAACTATTGCTGAATATATGCAAGGACAAAACGCTCTTCTAAAAGGAAAGAACAATCTGTGAAGGACGAATGTTAAAAAAAAAAGAAAGAAAAAAAGGAAGAAGCAGCATCATCGTGTACCAAAAAGACAACACCAAACAAGGTGAATGATTATCTATCAGTTTCCATCTGAAATCAGGCCAGACTCTTCCAACAACTCTTCAAGGAGTGATCGCAGGAAGTTATAGCTCCATTTCACAGATGAGGGCACTGAAACTTGAAGAGTCGGAGTGACCTATCTAAGCACAACTAGTTGGTGGCAGAACAAGAACTAGAATCAGACGCCATCCCCAGCCCTAAGACCATGGACAGGGACTCCCTGTCGGGCAGGGTGTGTGAGCAATCCCAGGAAGTGGGAGACAGTAGATGTCTTTGGGAAGATGTAAATTAAAGCTGTCAGGAGAATCCACTCTGTGCCATGCCATACAACACTGGCAAATATTTTAGAGGGGCCAGAAGACAGAAATGGAAATAATTAAAGCCTTGGGAATTAAAACTGAGAGAGATTACAGGGTGACTGTGAACGTTTGGAGGACAGAGACTGAGAGATGAGTTACTAACAGCCTTCAAGCCCATCAGTGTTTATTATATGGCGGGTGGGTGGCCAGCTGTTCCTCAGTTCCAAAGCCTACCGAACAAGAGGGAAATGGTTTTAAAGCACACAGAGATGAACTAGAAGGAGCCCTGGTGGTACAGTGGCTATTTGTTGGGCAGTGCATTGCAAGGGCAGCAATGAGGAACTACCAGCTGCTCCCCCAGAAGAAAGACAAAATTCTCTCCTCCTGTAAGAGTGACAGCCTCAGAAGCAGTCCTACTCTGTCCTTCTATGACTTGAAATCAGCTCAATGGGCGATGAGCATGGTTGGGGTTGGAAAACAAGAACTGGTTCCTGCGAGCCTTGGACAGCGACCCCTCACCTTTTCCAGCCCTGGAGAAGACTTAAGGACCCCTCTCCCACTCCCCCAGCAATCTGATTTTATTGGTTTAAATCTCTTACCAGTGACCAAGTTCAGCTACATACTGAAGGCCTCTTTAGTGCCAACATGAAAATTGGAGAATTTCTCGCAAACATTTAGAAAGTTAAATGTTCACTGGAATGCATCTCACTATTAATTGAAATGTCTTAAGGCAAAGTTTTTTTTTTTTAAAAAGGAAGTCTGTAAAATATTTACATGCAGTTAATAGAGATTAGCAAGGGATAAATAGAAACAGGCTTTCACCCTACTTTGGTTTGCAACATTCTTCATCAATTAAACTTAAATGTAATGACATTTTGACTCAGGTTCTCAAATTAAAATGATTTGTACATGACTCCAGGTAATGTTCTATTAAAAGTGATAGATAATAAAGCTCTACAAGCAATGGTACGAAAGCAGGATTTACCATGTGAAAACAATCAGGCAGTGCTTCTTTCTTCGCAAGCTCCCCAACCAAACACAAGCACATACACGCACACACACACACACACACACACACAGAAAACAAACCCATTGCTAGTCAGTGGCTTTGGATCATGGCAAAACAAGATAGGGAGTATGTAGTTTGTCCATCTTGCTTTGTTGGGAGGGCCATACTTAAGACACAAAGCTGAAAAGAAAAACAAATTCACTGCCACTGAGTCAATCCCACTTCTATAGCACAGGGCAAAACTGCCCCTGTAGTTTCTGAGACTATCCATTTTTATGGAAGTAGAACATCTCATTTTGGTCCTGTGAAGAGGCTGGTGGTTTTGAACTGTTGTCCTTGTGGTCAGCAGTCCAAAGGGTAACACAATATGACGAGAGGGCTCTTAATTTGAGACACGATGTCCTTTCAATCTAAACAACTACAGAAGGGGGCGCATCCTAGTAGAAACCTCTCATTTTGGACAAGGCCTTCAAACTGGTGCATAGTGTTTGACTCCTGGACTGAGAATGTACTATTCCACCCCAGACATAATAAAATCATAATCCACTTTCTAGAAAAATCCCCAGGCAATTTTTATGGCCCCTCTGGGGATTCTTTTTAGAATATGAATTCTGGTGCAATATATTTGGGCTGAAAGTCAAATTCTCAACAGAGGGTCCTGAAACACCCTCAGACTCCATGCCTGAATATTAGTATGGATTCTTCACCACCAGGGCCCCCCAAATTAGATTCCATTCCTCAAAATCTACTTTGGTCTTCTAAGTCAACCCTTCCCTCTGAGCCTTGACAGATGCTCTTCACTAAGCACAGAAGGTATTATGACCCTGTGGTGGTTGCATCATTTTATGTCAACTTGAAGATATAAAAGGATATGGGTGGAGTCTAGCCTGTCAATCATGTCACAGACTGATGGTGCCTTCTGGTGGGCATGACTTTCTCATAAGGACGGTTCTGGGAACCTCTCTCCCTACCTTCACCCTCTTGTTGTGGAACCACACAGACAGCTGCATGAGCTCCAGAGACATCTGTATTACCATTGGATCTACAAGACTTTGCACCCACTAGCCAGTGACCTTCTTGTGCATCTTTGCTTGTGGTTATGCGAGTCTGGAGAGGGATTTATGGACTCGTATTGGGCTTATGAACTTGATCTGGACTGGATTGTGATGTTTCCCTAATATATGATTGCTTCTTGATATAAAACTCTTTCTTACACATATACGAGTGTCCCTGGACTTATTTCTTTAGTCATCCTGGCATAGGACAGACCCGCTTTCATCACTATACTACCTCTCATCTCTGTTCAAATGTCAGTGGCCCTCAGAGCATTTCCTAAGCCCATTTATACCTTCAAGTCCATGCCAAATGCCTCTACTACTTATTTCCACGATTAGACAAAAAGTTTATGGGAAAATGGTCGATAATGTTCATGAAAAAGTTCCAAGCACTTTCTGAACCTCATCATGACTTCTGGGTGGTGTGTGTATGTTATGTATACTATATTGTGTATAATATATTATACACACACACTAAAGTGTGCGACTGTGATTCGGTGGTAGAATTCTGCATTCCATGCAGGAAACATAGACAGTGGCCCTTATATGAAGGCACTATCTGTCCATTGGAAGGTTGTATGTTTCTGATTTATTTGAAGAAGAGTGTGGCATCAGTTTTGGAGGAAGGCTTATTAACAACCTGAGATATACCTTGCTGAAAGTAAAGACTTGAAAACTTTGCTTATGAAGATCAAAGATTTCAGTAGAGATGTAATCAATGTAAAGACATAAATCCTCACAACTGAATGAATCTATAACATCATGATAAATGGGGAAAAGGTTGAAGTCAAGGATTTTTTCTTGCTTGGGTCCACAGTCAATGCTCCTGGAAACAGTAGTGGAGAACAAAAAATGTTGCATTAGATAAATCTACTGCAAAAGACCTCTACTGAATGCTCAAAGGCAAGCTTACTACTACTTAGAGGACTAAGATGTGCCTGACCCGAGCCATAGTATTTTCAATTGCTGCCTGCATTGTGAAAGTTGGGTACTGAATAAGGAAGACCAAAGAAGAATTGATGGATTTGAAATGTGGTGCTGGATAAGAATAATTAAAGTACCCTACTGCTAAAAATCAAACTGATCTATCTTGGAAGAAGTATAGCCAGTGTTCCCTGGGGGCAAGGTTGGCAAGACTTTGTCTTCCAGAATTCAGACACATGGTCAGGTGAGACTATTTCCTGGTGAAGGACTTCATGTTTGTACGGAGGGGCTGAGGAGAACACGAAGGACTTCCAAGAGATGATTGGCATCATGGGTGCAGCAGTGGTCTCAAGCATAGAAACAGTTGTAAGAATGGTGCAAGGCTGGGCAGGGCTGATCTCTTGTGAATAAGATTGATATGGGTCAGAATCAACATGATGGAGCCTAGCACCAAAAGCATGCTTTTATGTGGATCATATGGTTGCAGCAGAGTATCCTCCGAAAGAATAAGGCTGGCAACCTAATTCCAGAAAAGAGCCAGTGCAAACTCAATGGATTGCAACAGTCTACTGAGATCATGAGGATGGTGCAAGGGCAGGCAGAACCTTGCTCTGTGGTGCAGGCGCCTCGGGAGCTGTGGCAAGTGAACTGCAGTTAACAACAACAACCTATATGGCATGTGCATCCTTATCATACACAGGTGATAAGTTGTTCATGGAAAAACAGAATCAAAAGGTAGTGGCACTCTTCCACGAGTGTTTTCAAGTCCCCGTGTATATAATGCATATACATATAAAAAGTAAAGAAAGAGATATTTGCCATACTAATAATTTGCAGACCTTGATTGCTTGTGTTTTGATAGCTTTGCTTCACTACTTTGACCTCTGGAGAACAGATAGGATTTGAACATTTTCTGAAGCAGACACGGCAGCACAGAAAAGCAAGGTTGGAAAGGTTGCCAGTAAGTACATATTTATCAAAGTGTTTCTAATGTCCCTGTCATTATGGGATCTAATATCTTCTAAACTTTCAGATAAATGGTTTTAGAATTTGGGGTGGAGTTTTCTTTTAATAATGCACATTTCAATCCTCCGGTTAACAAGAGGTCATGTCAATTATTAATGGCTGCTGTCGCAGTCCAACACTACATCACTTTCTTGGCAGATTTTTAAAATGTCTGCTTTGTCTTCATAACTGAGAGCAATTGGGTAAGAAAAGAGGGAGCGGGGCATGGTGCACATGGGCTGCATATTTTTAACTTAACCATCAAAAAAAGCGCTTTATGTTATTCTACGTGTACTTTGGACACATTATCAGCGAGACCAGGCCCTAGAGAAGGATACAATGCTTGATAAAGTGGAGAATCATCTTACCAGAGGAAGACCATCATCAAGGAGATGAATTGACACAGTGGCGGCAACAACAGGCTCAAACAGAACAGTCATTGTAAGGATGACTCAGAACTGGGCAGCTTGTTGTTCCATTGAGCACACACTTGTTATGAATCTGCACCAACTCAATAGCAACTAACAGAAACTTCCTGGTTTCTACAATGACCCTGGAAGAAAATTGGGGTTAAGTAGATAGACAAGCAAATAAAGCAAAAACGAATTCTCTGTGTATTCCAGAGAACTGGAGAAGCCAATGCACAGAAAAGCAATGGAACTTGCTTAAGACCATCAGCTCCAGGAGGACAGGAGTATGATCAGCTTTCCACATTTATTCATCTCTTTCCCCCAAACATGGCCAGCACACACTCAAGCATGGTTGTGGAGTGGCTGCAAACTCCTGATTGGCCAGTGTGTCTCAGAGCAGAATTACAGTGGAGGGTCTCAAAGTAGATTTCAACAACTTTCTTCTGAGGCACGTGTGAGCTAATTCAAAGCACCAAACTTCTGGTTAGTAACCAAGCACTTAACGCTTTGCATCACCCAGGGACTCCCTGGCACAGGGCTGGCTGGGTCAGAATTTACCAGATTACATAACGAATGTATACTGAAGAAGTACTAGATCATTTTGTTTGACTAGTTTTGCAGAAATAGGGCCTTAATTCTAATGTCCTGACTTTTGATCTCATTTGTGGCCCTGTATAGGATACTTTGTGTATCTTTCTTGGCAAGTTGGAGATGGGTTTGAGGGAAATAATGACACAATACATAACAGATAGTGCATTATTGTATCCTCACCCCTTGACTCCAGAAAAATCAAAATAATTAGCTTTTTAAAAATACTCGGTCCTTACTATTAATACTAGATGGAACTTTGATGGCACAGAGGGTTATGTATTGGGCTGTTAACCAAAAGGTCAGCAGTTAAAAACTCATCAGCTACTCTTTGGGACAAAGGTGAGGCTGTCTGTTTCTACAGTTCCAGAAATCAAAAGGAGCAGTTCTACTCTGTCCTATATTGTCACTATGACTTGGAATTGACTGGATGCCAGTGGATTTAGTGATTTGAGCATCTGACATATATTCCACTTGGCATCGTGGGAGTGTACTCAGATATAAATTGGGTTGCTAAACGCAGGTTCAGCAGTTCAAAACCAGCAGTTGCTTCTCAGGAGAAAGATGAGACTGACTGCTCCTATAAAGATTTACAGCCTTGGCAACCTCCAGGCACAGTTTCTTCTCCTGCCCTGTAGGCTTTTGCTCCTCTCAGCAAAAGGAGCTGCTGATTTGAGGCACTTAGGTGTATCTATGCCCTTTTTTCTCTGTTGGCTGCCTCTGAGTCAATGAGTCAGAATTGACCCCATGGCAGTGCATTTAGAACAGTATGAAACATGTATTCATAGGTGATGATAAAAATGAAGATCCATGCTTGTTTGCTGATGATTTACCAGGGTCTCAGAACACAGAAAATAACAATATTAATATTAATCATGGAGGCAGCATAAATATTACATTCACTGTCCTACACACCATGAGGGCACTGACATACCAACTACACAGCCTTACCACAACTATAGCACACCCTGGTTCATAGTTAGAAGAACTAACACATATGAGTCTATAACATTTTCCTACAGTCATTTCTAGATTACTACTTGGTCCACATGTCCTCCAGGAACATTAGGAACAACAGCTTTCTCCCCTTCCATTACAGTCAGAACTCACCTGAACTCTCTGAAGACCCAGGTCCCACTGAGGAACAAGCAGCACGTTCTGATCACGGAAGGAGGGAGCTACTCCATTTAGGTCTGTCTCTCCCTCTCCTATGTGAAGACAGCAGATGGATGTGCTAGGGTTTTTCAGGCATCCTTGGTTCTGAGACAACCAAAAGAGAACAAAGGGCCTACATAGACCTAGGCACCTCAAATCAGCAACTCCTTTTCCTGAGAGGCGCAAAAGCCAAATGGCCAACACAAGACCAGGTCCCTAAGGAGAAGGAAGCTGGCATCTCCATATGATATACACATTTGCACCCTTGCCAAAATAGTTGTCCATTCTGAAAAGGTACTCAGATAAAAACCTCCCAGTTGTGATGTTCCTTGGAAGCAAGCATGCTGAAACTCCATCTCAAGTACTTTGGAAGTCTTATAAGGAGAGTCCAGTCCCTAGAGAAGGTCATCATGCTTAGAACACAGAAGGGCAGAGAAAAGAAGTAAAGTCCTTGATGAGATGGATTGGCACGGTGGCTATCCCAGCAGTCACAAACATAAAGATTGTGAGGATGGTGTAAGACTGGGTGTCATGCTTCGTTCCACTGTACAGAGGGTCTTCACAGGGCCCCGTCCACCACCAGCAACAATGACAACCTTCCAAGAGTCTGACAGCTGCAGGCAGGACCTCCTTCTACATAGGCTTTTTCACCCACATCCATTAAAGTAGACAACAAAGAGGCTGGTTTAAAACAAAAAAGCCCTCAGGCAGCTGGGAGTCTGAGAGGCTGTATATAACATGTTTGCACTCTAAAAATGATAACACCTGGATTTGAACAGCAGTCAGCTTGGCACCGAGGTCTGTGTCCTTCACCATGGTGAAAGGGTGGATGGATGCCTGCTTTGGGACCATTGTCACACCTTTTTAAAAAAAAATCATTTTATTGGGGGCTCATGCAACTCTTATCACAATCCATCCATTGTGTCCAGCACACTTGTACATTTGATGAGCTGCATGTCCCCATTTGGAAACAGTGATTGAAGGACGCCGTCTAGTCCATTCATTTTATGCCCACTTGTATCAAAGTCTCTGAAATTCCCTTTGCAGCTCTTTTACTTCCATGCTCATCCCCTTTCTTTTCCTGCACAACTCCAGCCCTTTCTGAGGACGCTTGGAAAGAAGTCCTGGGCCCCTTTCTAAGCCACGCTCCGAGCATCTGAGGAGCCAGAGGAAGCATGCCTGCCACCTCCCATTCAACAACATTCATTTCAAACAGCACTTCCTTTCTGAAGCGATCCAAAAGCCGTCACTCACTCCACTCCCGGCTGAAGAGTTGATGCCAACTCACATTGACGCTATAGGACAGGGTAGAACTGCCCCTGTGGACTGCGAAGACCAAGACCTTAACGTTTTATGGGAGCAGAAAGCCACACCTTTCTCCCTCAGAGCAGCTCAGGCTTTAGAATTGCTAACCTGGCAGTGAGCAACTCACTGCATACGCCACTGCTCCACCAGGGCTCACATTCCCTTGGCACTCGAATTTGAATGACTGATTCTACTAGAGGTGTCTCTGTTGGATGACAAGGTGTCCTGGTGGCACGATGGCCCCATCACTCAGTTGACCGCTAACTGAAAGGTTGGGCATTCTATCCTTCCGTGCCACTCTGTAAACCCATTTCCCTACAGATTGTGTAGCCTTGGAAACTCTATGGGGCAATTCTATAGGGCCACCAAGAGTCAGAATCCATTCAGCAATAGTAGATCCCAAACACAGCAAGCAGTGCCTCAGAAGAAAGACCTGGTGTCCTGTTTCCAAAGGATTACTTGCCAGGAAACCCCAATGGAGCAGTTCTGTTCTGTAACCCATGGGATTTTTCAGGAAAGTCACACTCTTGACTCTCTGGCAGTGGGCTTGCTTGGTTTGGTCTCAGCCACAGTTTATCTCTTTGAGACAAGTACTATGATCATCAGGACCATTATCACTGATGCTAGAAATTGAGGTTTGGGGGAGATATACCTCCCCAAGGGCAGACGGGAGTCAGCACCAGATTTGAGGCATGAAGGAAGCTCCCGTGTGGGAACTCTTGACCACAGAGCTGAAAAGAGTTCATGCCTGTTCCTTACCTTCCTATGTAGTCACCAGACCATTCAGGAGGAAAGGAGGCGGGAAATGGATACACCTATTTATGGACAGATACACACTCCTATCTAAACAACACAGCAAAGGCCTAATCCTTTCTTGAGTGACTAGGATGCCATTTGGAACCCTTACAAATCATTGTCTCAGTAGTTTGAACCCTAGGACCTTAAAATAATTAGTCAGAGACCCTTCATTTCCCAAAGAAGCCCCAACATTTAAAAGACTGTCAGGAATGCTTAACAATTTCTCTTGAAGCAAAAAACAAAAGGAAAAGAATGAAAGCTCCCAGGAAACTCAAACGAGAAGGTAGCTACAGGCCCCTTGGGTCGGGGCCCCTGCCATGAGCTTGTGATATGCTGGGGATCAGAATCCGGACTCAGCTCCCTTTTTTAGGCACATGCTCTGTAAAGTTCCCATCATTCTGACCAGGGTCCTTCTGTCTTGTTCTAACCAACCCCTCTCATCAAGTCTTTCAGGTACTGTGTTGTAGGCAATCACCAGTGAAAGACAACAGAGGATGTTATAGACACTAGGAAGCTCCAGGAAGCCAGAGCACATTTCTTCCTACCTGGAAGACCTATCGAGAGCCCTGGTGGCATCATGGTTAAACACTGGGCTGCAATCTGCAAGGTTTGTACTTCAAAATCAGCAACCAGGTCCATGGGAGCAAAACTGGACACTCTGTAGCCATGAAAATAAAACCGCAGATACACAGGTGCATTTTATAGCGTTCTATAAGGTCACTGTGAGTCAGTCAGCATGCCTCAATGTTAGTGACTTTGGCTTTGGGGTTAAGTGGGGGATCTACCAGGGGTCCTCAAACTTTTTAAACAGGGGACCTGTCCACTGTCTCTCAGACCATTAGAGGGCCGGACCATAGTTAAAAAACAGAAAACAAACAAAAAACTGAACAAACTCACTGTGGGTCTAGGATGATTCGGCTGCTAAGCAGGATGATGGCAGCAAAAACACCCGGTGGACCGGATAAATGTCCTTGAAGGGCCGCATGTGGCCCGCAGCCCGTAGTTTGAGGACCTCTGGTATTCTAGCAGAAAGATTTTTTCAGCTGGTCAGAGAGAGTGTTATAGAAAGGGGATGCTGTTTTTTGGGATAGAAGACTTTCCAAATTTTGTGGAGGGAAGTGATGTGTGGAGAAATCAGTCTTCCTGCTATAGAAATTGGCTTTCCTCATAGAAATAAACAGTAAGGGGGGAAGGAGACATGAAAAAAATGCTAAAATAAGGCTTCATTGCCACTGCTTTCTCTTTGCACAATACCTGGTAGGCACAGTACTAGGCACTTAAAGAAAACACTGCCTGCTAGTTGGTTCTGACTATGGAAATGTCATGCAAGACAAGCTGGGTTTTAGCTGCCGGCCATCTTACAGAAACCAAATGTCAGGATTTCCTGCTGTAGCTACCTGAGAGACTCAAACTGAACCACTGCCACTGAGTTGATTTTGATTCCTAATACGTCGATGGGAAAGAGTAGAACTGCTCAGTGGGGTTTTCAAGGCTGTAAATCTATGTGGAACCAGATAGACACCACGTTCTCTCAAGAAGTGAATACCTGAGGGGTTCAGGGTACTTACTTTTCTGGTAACAGCTCAACACTTATTCAACCCATGCCTCAGTGGAGCTTCTAGGAACATTGCACATCTACTTTACACCCAAGGAGCCTTGGTGGTGCTGCCAAATAAGCAGTGGACTTTTAACCACAAGATTGATAGTTCAAATCCACTGGATGTTCCAAAGAAGAAAGATGACGCTGTAAAGATTTGCATCCAGCAAAGATTTACATCTGCAGAAACAGAAAGGGGCCTTCCTACCCTAGAGTCTGCAAAGGTATCCATGATCCAGAATTGACTCGATGACAATGAGATGTCTTTTATTATTGTTGTTATTGTTGTAAAATTTTAATCAGAAAATGACTTGCTGGGTAAACATACAAACACAAAGACCAAGACCCCATGTGTTTCAGGGTCAACCTGCCCTTCCTAAGGGTTCAAGTGTTGATGATCTTCCAAGATGCAGGTGGGTGGATTTGAACCACATTCAAATGGGTTCCATGGTCTATGCCAGTCAGACTTAAGCAGTCACAGGCCTGGATGGACAATGAGGTACATCCAACCTCCTCCCTTATTCTTCTCCCCTTCCCTCTGAGGACCTATCCTATTGCGTCCCTTCCTGCGAAAAACCAGGGGAGGCCAGACATGGGAACCCTGCAAATGTTTTCAGTAAAGAGGCATAAAGTAAACAGAGGAGGCTGTTTGGGCCCTGGTGGTCTCTGTCACGACTTCTTGAGATGGCCTTGGTAGCACAAAAGCAGGCAGACCATCTGAAAATCGATGTCAAAAATCTATATTTCTATAAACTTTTTATTTACAAAAATAGGTGGTGGGCCAGATTTGGCTCATGAGTCAGAGGTTTTTCGGCCCTCAGTCTAGGGCAGGGCAGCAACTACATTCCATCTCAGGTGTCAACGTTGTTCAATGAGTCCTGGGTTTCACTGGGTTTGACGTTTATGAGCACTGAAGGCTGTCTGTGGACTTAGAAGAGACTCCAGGGGTTACGTGTACTGGTTACATGGTGGGTGCTCACTGCTAAGTCCTAAGTTCAAAACTACCAGCTTCCCCTTGGGAGAATGGTAGAGCCGACACCTGTAAAGAGTTACAGTCCTGAAAGGTCACGGGGGCAGCTCTACCCTATCCTATAGGCCTGCTATGAGTTCGCTCAGACTCAATGGACGATGGAGTTCCAGTTTGGTGGACTTGGAAGCTGTGGTGGTGGTGGTGGTGGTGGGTAGGAGTTGGACCGCTAGTTGCAAAGTTAGTGGTTCCGATTTACCTGTTGTTTCATGGGAGAAAGGGGAGGCAGTCTGCTTCTGTCAGGATTGACAGCCTCCAGTGCTCTCTAGGGGGGCAAAGGGTCACAGGGACTCAGAAATAGCTAGATATAATAGATTGGCTTGTTGGTTAGTTGGTTAGTAGACAGGATGCTGTGACCAGTGTATGATGTCTGCTCTGAGTGTGAGAGGACCATGCCAGAATATGGGCCTTATCTAAGGAAGCTTCGAGGGCACACAGGAGCTTATTAATGGGGTCATCAAACAAGGTGCAGTTTGCAAATGGCTAAAATATGTCACCTCGGTGAACCATCACCAAGCTGCCGTGCCATTGCCATCTCCTTCCTGAGTCGAGTGATCTCATCCCCTCCAAATGAGGGCACCAATAAGAAGCTCTAATTCAGAAGAAGGGAGCCAAAGGCTCTATCTGAAGAGATCTAAAAGCCAATCATACTTTGAGATGGGACTAGGCAGATGTCTTTTTTCCCCCAAGGTCTACATGGCAGACTACCTAGGGCTGAACTAACACCTAACTTTCTCTGTAGCAAAAGGGAGTGTAGCAGGTGAGACTGGTTCTTTTTTATTTTTTTCAAACAGGATCCCCGTTAACAATTGTTCTACCCCCAGACTCTTTCTCCCAGCCATGGGGGTGCCATCAACTACAGAGATGGTTCCAGAAGCATATTCTGAGCTAATATTGAACTGGCAAGTAAATACATAAAGCGTCAGCGCCATAAAGCTAATTTAAAAGGAATGTTTCTCTTTATAGTTCCCTGGAGTATCGCAGATTCTATGATATTCTCTTGCCATAAT
Organism: Nesogale talazaci; assembly: GCA_004026705.1. Lineage (NCBI taxonomy): Eukaryota > Metazoa > Chordata > Mammalia > Afrosoricida > Tenrecidae > Nesogale > Nesogale talazaci. The sequence continues at coordinate 121,499 of PVJH01003181.1, forward strand.
GGAGGATTCATTAAAAGGCTGATGCTGTAATTGTCCACATCGGTAGACATGGGCTGCATGGATTAGGCTTCCAAATAACATTGTTTTTGAGAGCTTCGCACCTGGGGTGAGAAGGTGCCCATCTTACCTCTAGCTGTGAGAGATCACTTGAGAAAAGGATGCGATGGGAATTCACCAAGCCTGAAATTCTTTACACACTTCCAATTCCTTAAACTTGAAAAGGGATGAAATAGCTAAAACCTTGCTACCTACAGAATGATAGAATGCACACAAGTATAGTTTGAAGGGTTAGTGTCTTAGTGATAGATGAAAAACACACACAAAAAAACCAGACTCACTGCTGTCACATTGGTTCCAGCCCTGTCTGACAAAAGAGCACCGCCCCTGGGGTTTCTGAGACCATAGCACTTCGCAGGAGGAGAAAATCTTGTCTTTCTCCCACTTTACGGTAGCTAGGATGTGAAAACTGCCATCCTATATTATGAGGGGGCTTTGAAAAGCTCATGGGAAAACTCCAGTACCTAACATATATAGATAATTCTTACATTCTAGCTCTCATGATGAGTTACGTGTGCTACCTATTAGCATCAATATTCTCATTGCCATGATCTCAGTAAAGGGAAGTTTTCATGGAAAAAAAATATGTCTGTGGAAGGAGGGCACTTCAAAAATCCATGGAAAAAAATGGAATGAGAAGAATTTCACGGAGTTTCCCACGAACTTTTGGAAGCCCCATCATATTATGGCAGCGATTCTCAACCTGTGGGTCAAGACCCCTTTGGGGGGGGGTCGACTGACCCTTTCACAGGGGTCGCCCAATTCACATCAGTAGGCAAATTTCAGTTAAGATGTAGCAATGAGAATAATTTGATGGTTGGGGGTCTCCACAACATGAGGGACTGTATGAAAGGCTCACAGCATGAGGAAGGTTGAGAATTACATGATGGAGGTTTCCTTTGCTTTTCCTCTTTGGTGGCCATTTCTAGAATTCCCTTCTTGTTCCTATCAGGGGCATGTATCCTCTATTATGTGGGGAGGGGGGAGGGCTCTCTTTGGAGACTGAAAGGAACCCAACGACACAGGGCAGAGTCCTGACAAAAAGTGGCAGGCAGGACAAAATAGACAAGATCTCTGCAGAACAGGGCCTGATCAACCCTCCCATGGGCACGCCAGGTGGGAGCATACAGGTTACTGAGAATTCCACTTCGACACTGTTCCCAAGGCCGATTTTACTGACGACAATTCTGGAAGAGTCAGTGCCTGCAGAGTGCACTGGCCAGATATAGATATCATTTTGTCTGTTTAAAGTTTCTGTGCATTATCATTCATAAAATATGTATGACTTTATTGACTTGCCAGGGAGAACAAGAGGTTGCTTCCCTTTAGAACACAGAGTCAGGGAAAGGCTCCTGAGTCAATAGCTCTCCTACTACATGCTGCTGCGGTGGCTCGGGGAGTGGCTGAACTTCGACAGTTTTGATCTCGAGGAGCTGTTGTCAAGCGTGAGGACTATTTTGATGATTAAAATTCCACGTGGGACCCTGTCACTACAATCGGAAATGACAAGACTTGATTTATTATGTAGCAGACATGTTCCGATCAACCTACAAACATATATTTATTTATGGCAACAAAAGGAGGCATGTGAGATCTCCTGGGCACCCTGGAGCTTCGGAAGCCCAGGTTTTCCTTGGGCAGGTTGAGGACAACAAACAACCATGGCGTATGCAGCATGTGCCGCTCGTGTCTATCTATGAGACTACCCAGGGCCTCCTCCCCAGCATCTCTCTAAGTCATGCTATTCCCGACCCTCTCCTGTGGAAGCTATCGCTGAATGAGATGTTGTTGAACATATTTGATATGAAAGCATTGTCTGTTTGCTACCAGTATCTAACGAGTATCTCCCCCAGAGTTACCAGCAAGGTGCTGATTAATTAACTGAAGTAGTGAAGCTGAATCGTACAGCAGCTGTTTAGAGACTTGTCATTAACTTGGTCTCCTTTCCTGTCTATTAGCTTTCTCGCAGCAATCCTGCCAACATGCAAACCTGCGAAACTTGGGACAGCAGGATCTATCTCTACCGTGTTCCCTCTCCCGGGTAAGAAAGAGGCCCAGGGTGTGGGCTGACGTTGATTGGTTTAAGGGAAACTCATCGAAGAAGGAAGCAGCGGTGAGGAGAAGTCAAGTCAAAAGAGCCCCCCCCCCAAAAAAAAAAAAAAAAGGCTGCAGGAAACTCCCTAGGAGTCGCTTGTGAATGGTTGCTGACAACAGGACAGCTCCGCTAAGCGGACCTTCACCATGGGAAGAGCAGACACGCTAAGCCTATGAGCAGTGGTGCTCATGGACCACTGCTCCCTGGGACCCCCTAGGAGGGTGGCGCTCAGGAAGGAGCCCTGTGGAGCAGCAGTGGCAGCTGTGGCTGCTTCTTGGGAAGAGTGACAGTTGGCGAAGGCGAGCAACCGGTAGCCCTCAGCTGCCCCAAGAACAGGGGTGATTATTCAGAGGAGAGGCGTCTAGATGAAGTGGCAGATTGGAGGGAGGGTCGAGCTGATGAGACACAAACAGGTCATTAAAACATTCTCTGGTGAGGTGGGGTGACTCAGACAGGGAAAAAAAAAGAAATGTATTCTCCCCCTCCCTCCTGGCCCCCTTGTTTTATTTCTGGCCCTCCCTTCCTTCTTCTCCCTCCTATTTTTCTTTCCTCCTTCTTAATCTGTTTTTCATTCCCTCCTCCCTTCCTCTGTTTTCCTCCCTCCCTTCTCTCTGTCCTTCTCTTTCTCCTTTTTTCCTTTCTTCACGCCCTCTCTGATTTCTTGATTCTTTCCTCTGCTTTTTGTCCCCCCCCCTCCCTTTTCTGGGACACAGAGTCTTGTCTCTACCTGGCAAAGTTTTGTGAAAGGCAACAGGGCCTGCCACAAGCAGACCCACAAGATGAATTCATGATAGAGGAGACCAGCATTCCTGACCAGGCATCCCCTTCCCACCCCCCAACCCCCAACCCCATAAGCTCTGCTTAGTCCCCTGGACAGGAGGGTCAGTGGCTTGGGAGCAGAGAGCTCAGCTGCTAACACCTGCTGCAGCTGTACCATGTGTGCTCCCCACCCCACCCACCCCCATGCTACTGCTCTGACTTCTTTACGTCAGACTTTCTTCCTAATGCTAGGGCATTTGAGAGAGAGAGAGAGAGAGAGAGAAATAGTAGAAATTAAAGATGTGATTAGAAGCACAACATCGGGCCATTGGGTCATATAATACACATGCCAAATGCATCCCCAAATGCAGCAGGTGCTTTTTTATTTTTTTAATGAAGTAGATAAATGCAGAAATGAATGCACTGATACAGACAGAGCATCTGCCTCATGATAAAATTAAGTCTGTGACAGAAATAAATCACCGTGGGGGAGAATGGGAGCCATTATCCAATAGGACTTTTTTCCCCTTTTCTTCTTATGTGACAGGACTTATTGGATTCCCTGATGCTCAGCAGCTAAGTGCATCCACAATTTGATGATGAATCAGAAAGACGGCAGGATCTGAAATGTAACAACTACTTATTTTTGGTGTGTGCGATGTAGGGATAAGAGGGAAATTTGCAGTAAGTATTAAATTGGGAATCTCCCCTTCTTTGGCGATCTGATTCTCGGATACTGTGTCACAGCATCATACCATAACCACGACCAGCAGAGAATAAAATAGATTTTGGACTAAGACGAATAAGGGAACTACTTATCTACCCCACTTCTCCCCACCACCACCGCACCAAGATTCAGTTTTTATCTAAAGCATACCATCAAAAGGCCACTTTTGACACAAAACTATACCACACTTATTACATTTTCCATTTTATCCACTTCAATATCTTTTTTTTAAATGGCAGTACAAGTAGGGTGTTTTTTCCCCCTTTAAAACATGTTCATGTGGGAACAATGGCAGAGAAGGTTCTCTGCATCCCGCTAAAAGGACACAGTAACTAATGGAGCACAGGCCTTGCCCATGTTTGATGGATGTGGTTAGGAAAAACATACCTTCACGTTTTAATGATTTCCTTTATGATAATATGCTACTAATTAGCAGGAGTCGCTGGTGTGTGTGTGTGTGTGTGTGCTTGTGTGTGAGACAGAGAGAGAGAGAGAGAGAGAGAGAGATTTATCTTCAGGAGAGGCATGAAGCCTTTCTTTTCTAGTTGAGTCTTCACAGTATCTTCAGTACCAACTGGAAGCGCTCCCACTGAACTAGACATATAAATAAAATACATATAAATCAAAATACAATTATATATAATTTAAGTGATATGATATCAAATACAATTATATATAATTTAAGTGATATGATATATGATGTATATAAAGTGATTGTATAATATATTATACATATATCATAGATATCAGACTGTGGTTGTCTTTATAAGCAACCTAATGCATTAGGTAAAAATGTATTACTACCAACAGACATTCCATCCCGGAGAAGGTTCAGGAGAGGTAATTTTGTAGTAGTAGTTGTTGTTGTTGTTGTTATGGTTTTTGTTTTTGTTTTTTAACCTTGGGAGATTTTTCCCAGAATCAGCTATCTTGTAAACAAATACCATCTCACACTACAGCTGTTCCCCTGGATGTTCGTCCATGCCTGCCCAGCTATATCCTATTGGGTAAAGAGGTGAGAGGGGGCTAGGAGGGAGAGATATTCAACATTGATCACTGGTAATTACGGTAATCTAGGTACTATCCCTTGAAGAGTCTTAACTACTGCAAACTCAGCCTGTCTTCAGAGAGAGCTAACTCCATGTGACAACATAAGAAAGGCTGTTAAAGGGCTGTAAACGCTTACAGCTGAGCACCAGCCTTGTAGCAGCAAAACGGTCTTCCAGTAGCCAAAGAGATAGAGGGCAGTCCCTTGGGTTATGACTTTCCCAATTACAGACAATGGTTGTTGTTGTGGATGCTGTTAGGTATCTTTGTGTCTTCTCTGACCCACAGTGACCCTAGGAGTGAGAGGAAGAAACATGGTGCAGTCCTTTGCCCTCCTTACCATTGGCATTGGCCCATTGTTGTTGCCATCAGCAGGTCTACCTCTTAGAAGGTCTTCAAGACACGTCCCATCTGCCTTGGAAAGTTGTGCAAATTTGCTCTCATTTCCAAAAGACAGAATCAACGCCTTCTCCTTCTTGCTTATAATCACCTTCCCTTGTCAGACACACAGCTTTTTGAACCATCCCTCACCCTTGCACTAGACCAAAAAGCAAGCTCACTGCCATTGAGTTGATTTGGACGTATTGCAGCACTATCTTCTGCACATAATCTAACTAAGCTTTCCCTCCCATCAAGTTGAATATGAATCCTCATAAGGATATGGCACAAGAGAACAGTATGGAGCAGGGTAGAATGGCCTCTCTTTGTTTCTGAAACTGAAACACTAACAGAATAGAAAGTTGGGGATTTCTTGAACTGCTAACCTTGCAGTTCATAGGCATTGGGCCACCCAGACCTCCTCACTCACTGACTAACCTACAGCTCTGTAAAGACACCGTCATCAGTTGCTCATTCACAGCCCTGGGCACTACATGTAAGGAATCCATTAATCCATTCAGTAAGAGACCTATTCACCCAAATTCAACACCATCTGCAAAAATTACCAAAAAGGGGTAAGCCAGGGTAGGGACTGGCCTTTTAGTGGGGAGGTGTTACTTAACCAGTCTCTCTGCCATTAACCGTATGATGATGACAACAAAAGGGCAACTGGAAGACAACCAAATGTCCGGGACTGTCTGAAAATCTGGGAAGGACGTTTATCTTTTCACATTTTGAAGGAGAAAAATTGAAGAGAAAAATTTCTGGGGCCAGTGAGAACCAACCTGCACACAACTGGCATCGACACCTAACGGGCACTGTGGACAATCCTCCATGCTTGAGAGATGCAGACTGGCTGGATTCATCATTTCCAGAGAATAGAAAGCAACGATGCCCTGGCAATTTGCTACTGAAAACAGCAGAAAGGTTGTAAACAAAACAAAACAAAAACCCAGCAGTAGATTCTGGCATCAGCCCAGTGTTAATTATGGTTCTCAAAAAGTGCAGGCCACTTTCTTTAAATAAAAAAAAATCCATGACAATATTTCCTTCTCTTTTTCACACACACACACACACACACACACACACACACACAAAGAACTAAATGCAATGTTGAATTGGCAAGTCGCCCTTAGAAAGCTCAAGATAAAGAACCAGAAGTAGTTTCCTATAAGGGGATTCGCTCCAGTGTGGACTCATCTACCAGGCAGGCCACACCCACATTCCTAATTTTTATTGGTGTGATTTATTACAATCAGACATGCCAGGCATGACGTAGGGGTGAAGGGCTTACATGAGACTGGGGCTGCCTCAAGAATTGTTGATTCTTTTTCCAAAGCACAGGAATCATTGGAAATGGAAAATTTCATTGATTTCAATCTTGTTGGGATTGTTCATTCTGATTCATCTCTGGAGAAATCAATTTGGATGCTCACATAAGGATCATGGTTCCGGTTGAGTCTTTGGCCATGAAAAGAAAGGAAATGTATCAAAAAAACACTTCCACTTTCCACAAAATGACAGGCATGTTACTTCATCCAAATAGCAGGTTCCTAAGAGGGCTGGTGTATAGAACACATTTCTTCTAACACATCCTCAATAGTCTCTCCCCTTCAGTATCAGGATTTATGTTTTCTTCCCTTCCATGAGTTCCCACTGCACCAAAGGAGAAAATTCCAAGGAAATCAAAGATACCATCCTCTACTATCATGAAAGCAGCTGTCAAGAAATCAAAGGACTTACTGCGTTGGGTAAATCTCACCCACAAGACTTCTGCAATGATCTGAAGAGCAAGGATGTCACTTTGGGGACTAAGGAGTGACTGACCCAAACCATGTTATTTTTCAATTCTTACTGCCATTTGATCAATACTGACCCCTAGTGATAATGATCTCTTGTGGATTTCCTGAGACTGAGACTGTTTACTGGAGTAGACAGCCCAGTCTTTCTTCCGTGGAGCTGCTGGTGGCTGCCCATGAGAATCATATCCCCATATCTAACCAACCCAACCCCCGGGGCGAATCACCACATATGTAAATGAAAGTTGAATCTGGCATACAGAAGACCAGAGAAACATCTATGCATTTGCAATATGGTGGTGGTGAAGAATACTGAAGGTATCATGGATGCCCAGCAGAACAAAGAAATCAGTTTCCAAGGAAGCACAACCAGAATCCTCCTGGGAAGAGCAGTTGGTAAGGCTGTCTCCCCTACTTTGGACACGTTATCAGGAAAGAGGAGCTTGGGGAAAAGCACACTGTGCGTGGTAAAATAAAAGCCAAGGGGTGACAAAGGAAGGCCCTAAGGGAGACGAATGGACACAGTGACTGCTAAACAGGCTCAAACATAACAATTGTATGGATGGTGTGAAACCAGCAAGTGTTGCACTACGTTATGCATAGATTTTCTATGCGTCAGAATAGAGACTGAGGCACCCACTAAGAACAGCTCTCTGAGCCCATCTTTAAATAGAGTTCCAACAATGAGAGGACTGTGTAGGACATGTGGGGAGAATTATTCAGTTGAGGAGGAAGGTTCAAGTTTGGGCTCAGGTGTGAGTAGGTGCACAGGGGAGGATTTATCCAATCAGCACCCAGCTTTGGCTTCAAGGAGCCAATGGAGCAGACATCTTTACCATAGGCATTTCAGACAGAGAAGACAGCATGTGTCATGATATTGAGGTGGGAGTAAATTCTAGGAGTAGAACAATGGTTACACACACACAAAAAAAGTTGAGGGTGACTAAAATGGGGTGAGCTAAGTGCAGTTGGTGGGCAGGAGTCAGTTCATGTAGAAACTTTTCGACCACAGAGAGGACTGATTCTGGAATCTGTTTTTGATATCAAGAGCAAGTAAGTGAAGGGCTTTAAGCAAGGGCATAATGTGATCGGGTTGATGTTTTATGCTAGATTATTTTGACTGCAGTGTGGAGAATGGATTGTAGGATTGAGATAACACATCTGAAAGTGCTTAATCAAAAAGAAGTAGAAAGAAAGTTAAAATAAATTTTTAGTTAAAGTAAAATTCAAAAAGAAACCTGGGGTTGCCATGACATAAATAGCAACACAATCTCCAAAAAACTAAGGATGCAGCACTGTTTTTCAAAGCATGTCTTCAATGTGGGCAGTGGGAGAGGCATATGGCTTGTCTGTGTTCTGCAATGCTCAACGACAGATCTTTGAAAGAGAGGGAAGAGGAAAGTGATGGCGAGCATCATTGGGTTGAGCCATCGTTGGAATTTAAGCCATCTGTGTGCTTATTGCCGATTAAGCAATCCACATTCTAAGGCAGACGAGTCCCCAGTGCTCAACACTGTGACCATTTTAAAATTCTGCCATCTAAGCTTTCTAAATGGAACAGAGGACAAAGTGGTACTTTTTTTGAAAAAAAAAAAAAAAAGACGAGCCCAAAGATCTTCTTGCTCTAAAAAGAAATGGCATGGGGATAAAAAAAAGTGGAGGGAAATACACGTGGCTAAACAACCCCAGTGAGTCCCCTCTGACAACGGCCCAGAGTGGTGAATAGGCTAGCTTTCCTGAAGAATGTGCTGGAGAGTGGGGTGTAGCAGATGCAGTCAGGTTAAAATGTAGAGCCCTATCATCTGGTCTCCCTTATGATCCATTCAAATTTGTTCTCGTTTTAAGTGTTTTCTAGTTGAAATGAAATTCTTTCCTGTTGATTGAGATGTTTATCTGTTTTGTTCCTAGTAGTTTTTAAAGTTCTGAAAATGTTTTTCTGTGGATGACATCCAGGATAGGTAAATCTATAGGGACAGTAACTGAATTCGTGGTTCCTTGGGGGGAGAGCAGAGGAGGTTGCCAGGAAATGGGGAGCTTATAACGATGAGTATAAGAATGAAGAAAGTATTCTAAAGCTGAGTGTGGTGATGATTGTACAAGTCTTCTTGATCTGATTGGGCTATTTATTTGAGTGAGATGTGAATTATATGCCAATAAGATGGTTGAAAAATAAAAAGACATGGCACGAGTAGTTGATGGGAAGGAAACCATTATGATTGACAAGAGGGACGGGTACTCCATGACTTTAGGGACCGCAAGCCAGAGTGTTTGGGGTTGATTAAAACACAGTCAGAGCAATAATCAAATACTGGTCCAGCACTAAATTCAGACTGATTGATTTCATGTTGCCAATTACCATTCGGGTGGATGGTGATGATGCACTTTAACTTAAGCTAGATGCCACCAACCGGCCAGTGATGGTGATAAATTCCCAGGGATGTTCATATCAGACAGAAAACGAAAGAGGCCATTTCGAAATCTCTCTCGGGAAAATCGCTGGTGGTATTGCTTTCCCTTAAGTAAAAGGGAAAGATTTACATTGCCAGTCTGAAAGCCACAATCCCCACCTCCCAGAGGTTTTCAAAACATTCATGTAGATATTTCATTTTCTTTTCATTCCTCAACAAACTTTGTGGAATCACCCCCCCCCCACTTCATTATATTAAAAAACAGTCAAGTTCATAGACTTGACAAAACATGTCATTGGAAGAAGCCCTAGGCTTCATAAAGAGACTTTGAGATGGAATCCTGGTTCCACCCAACTCTAACTGTCGCCTCTTGGCTTACAGACTCTTCATATGTAATCTCGCTTTGACTTTGTTTCCCTTTATGCAAAATAAAAGTCAAGTTGAGAAACACAGCTGATTGTTTAAAAAATAATTATAATTCACTGTCAATTCTAGTCCACTCTGATTCACGGTATCCCATAAAATAGAGCTGGACTGTCCCCTGTGAGTTTCCACAGCTATAAATCTACAGGAGCAGAAACCTTCCTTTTTCCCCTACACATTGGTTAATGGTTTTGAACTACTGACCTAGTGGTTAGCAGCCTAATGTAACTGACTACACACCCCCAGGTCTCACTCCAAACTCACTGCCATTGCGTTGAGTCTGCCCTGTAGGAACCCTAAAGGAAAGGGTAGAACTGCTCTTGTGGGTTTCAAAGTCTGTAAATGTATATGAGTGTCAACAGCCTCATCAGTCTCCTGCAGAGAATGCTGGTGAATTTGAACTGCTGACCTGAAAATTAGCAGACCAACCTCATGCCCCGCTGTGTGCCACCAGAGCTCATTGATAGGAGGCTTAAGGCACAATCACATTTGTAAGGTTCGGAATAGGGATCCAAGAACAGTGCTATACCAGCTTGTTCTAGGCTTATTTCATTCGAAGGCATGCCAACAGCTCTTCAGATTCAGAAAGCCTCTCCCTGCTGACAAATAAACAGAAAGTCTCAAGAGGATGAGAACCCCTGGGTCAGGGTCCTGGGATGAAGTCCTGGACCCCCAGGGAATTCCACAAGAGCGCGTGTAAGTGTAAACGTGAACAACAAAGGGACTTGAAGGTGGGGGTTTAAAGGGAAGTTATGGACCCTGTGAGTGTAAAGGAATTTTTATATTCACTTTTTTAAAAAAACTGTGAAATAAAAGAAGCACATTGGAGGGGGTTAAAAAAAAAGGAATTTCAAAAGGGGTTTAAAAACTCACAAGGCAGAGGAGTAAAAACTTCACATAAGATAAGGGCATCTATTGTCCAGAGCATGGTAACCAATTGAAGTCAGCTTGAGCTGGAAGCCTGAAGAAGGCATTCTGACTGTACCACAACCAGCCAGGTGACCTATGGTAAGTCTGCCTTCCCAACCCTCCTGAGTCTGCTCATCTGTTAGGAGAGCTGATTAGATAAGACAGTCCCTCCAGATCCCATCAGACCCAGCTTTTGGCTATTTCTGTGTCCTCGAGAGCTCAGGGACCGAGGACGGCACTTGGTGCCATATCATTCCAACTTTCATTTCTAGACACAACTGGAGTTTTCTAGATTTGAGCTGCTACACCTGTGCTCATGAAAGAAAAAAAAATGAGTGTTGAATTCATCACACCAAAGGGAACAGTCTTTGGAGACTGCTAGATTTGGAGAGGAGGAAAGATAAAGCGATAGCTGCGACTGTTGATGAGTAAGAACTTGGGTGCAATGGAAAATAGAAGTCTACAAGAGACAAGAAGCGAAATTGTGGAGCGGGAGAAGGGTAAACTCTTGGGGCTGAACTTACTGGTGGTTTAACTGGTTGGATACACAGTAGGTGATGTAAAGCCCCACCTAATTTACAAAAAAAAAAGTATTATTGATAAATATATGGTAATTCATAACAGAGGGATGCCAAAAGAGAAGAGAATATGGGGCAAAAAGGGGGCAGAAGCAGAAGACATCACTTGGCAAATAACTGGCACTGAGTTATGTATAAATGGAGAAGAAAGATGGAGAGACATCAGAGAAGGAGTGTGAGGGCATCCTGCACAAGGCACTGAAGTTTCATGACCTGATTATGATCCTGGGAGAGGTGAGCAGAGTAAAAACAGAGGGACTTGGGAGCTATGCAGTCCCCTGAGTGCAAGAGAGTGTGATAACCTGCCAAGAAATTCCGACCAGTTATGGGCCTAGGGCCAGAAGCACGAGTCAAGAGTCTTGAGCAGTTGGTCTTGGAATTGGGAGCTAAACAGTGGCAGGCAATGTGTTCCATGTAAGGAGGCAAGAGGAAAACAATTGACCCTGGATAAAGGAAGAGGTTGGATGTCATGTCCATGTCAGGAAGGGTTACTAAGAAAGTCCTGAGAATGCCCAAGGGTGACTGAAAATGGGAAGCAAAGGTGACAACACTTAAGTGTACCTCTAGTCATTGCTTCGAAGCCCTGTCAACCCATTTCACCTCCCCAGACCAGCACTGTGCTGAAATGATCTCAGAGAAATGCCTCAGTGGTGATTCTATGGGAACAGAAAGGAAAGCTAGGTTTGGCAGCTCTGTGGACTGCATTCTGCACAGTTTGCAACTCACTAGTCCATTGGTGAGTGCATAGCATTAAGAGGCCTTCCTTCTGCCACCCAGCCAACTGTCTTTTTTAATCCCAACCATCTGATGTTCAGATTCTACTGCTCCTTACATGATCTAGGCACATGAAGAAAGGTGCTTCAATTGAGGTCAAATTAGTAGCCAAACTCCAAACACCATACCACCCTCGTGTTGATTCTGAGATCAGCAATGGCACTGAGTATCCTGATATTCATGTTGGGACATGTAGTAGCACTCATTCTCGTGGCCATCACTCTTCTTCAATCCACCTACAACTACTCGCTGGCCCAACTCTCGCCATTTCCTCAAGACTCCATGGGTTCCAATGCCAGTGTGGATCAATTATTTTCACATTTGTTTTATCATAAGATATTGTCATGTCTGAAATTGGGAAAGGTCTTTGAGTCAATACCCCACAGTTTCCTTAGCAGTGTTTTGCTTTAGTTGCATGGCTTTTATTGTTGCTTTGATATATAAGGGATGGCATCCTAAACCAGTGGCCCCAAAGTCATTCTGATTTAGAGTCATTCTACCCTGTGGCACAGTAGAGCTGCTGCACTTCATAGTTTCCTGTGAAAACATTAGCTTTTTCAGTGATTCTTTTAAACCGTCTCTGAGTAAACTCATCACCAATTTTGTAGCTAGGAGTGGACCACATTAACCATTTGCTCCCCTAAGAACTCCAGTGGCATCTTAGGCTTAATGAAACCTAGTATTCAAAGAAGATATGAAAGTCCACTCTTTCCCTCTCTCCTATCACCTACAAGGGTATTTCCCTAACAATGTGCAATCTTAAATATCACTCACCAAAGTTGAGAGACCATCTCAAGGGTAGATCTCTGGCACTGAACAATAATGACTGAAGACAAGCCAAGTTATAGAATGACAGAAAGACATCAAGCATGGAAAAAAGCAAAAAAAAAAAAAGAAGAAGAAGAAGAAGAAGAAGAAAAGAAAGAGAAGTCATTAAAAAATATCTTGACTAGACTTGCCAAATGCTTCCTCTCTGACTGACACTTTGCTTAGCATTAGAGATAACATAGTGAGTCACAAACTATACAACCTCCCTCAAGAAGCTTATCTTCTCTTAAGGAAAGGCAGACTGATGTTGTTCACACAGCACAGGACTAAAGGTATCATTATGAATATAATAAAAGAGGTGCATTAAATGGCTCCATGAAAGAGAAAATAAGTTGGTTGGGAATGACTTGTTTGAGGGTATGAAGAATGAACTATCATACGATACTTTAGATATTTAAGAAGAAGGCTGGAGGAACAGCGTTTGGTGCAGAGATAGCTTGATAGCTGTTTGGTAAGAGCCCATGTGGCTGGAGCACAGAAGAAGGGGAGAATGGAGAGGTGGTGAAATTGCAATGATCCAGACTCTGAAACACGCTGTATTTAACTTGTGCAGCCCTGGTTGCATAGCAGTTTTGCTTTGGACTGCTAATCACAAGGTCAGCAGTTGGAAACCACTAGCCCCTTCATGGGAGAAAGATGAGTTGACAGTCTCAGGAACCCACAGGGGCAGTTCAACCCTGTCCTGTAAGGTCACCGTGAGTCATAATTGACTCCGATGGCAGGGAGTTGGGTCTTTCGGTCTGTATCCTGAGAACAAGTTGAAGGTAGTGAAGATATCACATTAAGAATGGGGGTGGGAGAGACAAAGATGATCAGATATAGAATAGTGTCCTAGAGGCCATGGGGTGAATCGGAGGAGAGGTAAGGCGAGGAGACAATTGAAGCAATCTGGCGAGAAGTGATGAGGATATGCAGGTGTTTAGCCACAGAACCTTCAGTTCTGTGTGGCCAGAACTTGACCGCTGCCTGTTCTCTACACAGATGCACTGTGACCTCAAACATGAGGTCAGAACATGCAATAGACTGCAGTGGGGCACAGCAGAGCAAGGAATCTGGAAAGACTCAAGAAGAGGAAGGGAGCCTCAGAGAGGACCAGGTCTTACTGCCCCAACTTCCTCAGCTGGGCTGCTGGTGACAAGCCGGCTCCATCCTCTCAGAACTCGCGAATAGCGTCAGTCAGTAGCACTTGAGATGTGGTCTGCAGCAGATACTGTGATGGCACAGTCAACTTGGAAATGAGAAAAGGTTTTTTTGAAGCTAGGTGAAAAAAAAAAGTCTTGGCAGGAAACACACATATGCACACACACAAGCACACATACACATACTCACACAAGCACAACACAACATACACACACACACCCCACACACACGGCCTTAGGAGATTTTTTTTATTTTTCTCCTCCTTATCAGCTATTGACATACAAAGCAATCTTATTCCACCAGTTGGACTCTGTCTAGCCCCGCTCCTTGTACTCCACCCAATGAATTTTGATCTGAGGAAGCCATATGAACAACTAATAAAGTCTCAGTGTGGACATGCTCTATGTTCTTAGGAAGGGAAAACATGGAACTTCAAGTCATGGTTTATTAAAATCTCAAGGTAAGCACAGTTTACAAAACTAGTTGCCAATACCTGTATCTTCACCAGGGACGTCCGCACTTACAAGTCAGCTGTGCTCTCTGAAAGGACAGGACTCTTTGGGTGCCCTTCAGATGGCCTGCTGAGTGAACTCCTGGTGACTTTTCATAGAAAAATGGTTGGTGATGGACAGAATCTAATCATGGAAAGGCAGCAAACAAAAGCTGGCCAAAGCACCTTTCTTTGTGGTTGCTGTTTCCCGCCGCTGCCCCCTTCCCTTCTTCTTCTTTCCCTCACAACATCCATAGGCATCTGATCACACAGTTGTGCAATTATTTGCTAACTGGAGATGTTATTATTCTGTTCCTGTCCTGGAAAAAACAGTCACCTTTCTTGGCAAAGATAAAACCATGTGGGTTCTTTTCCCCGCGGTTTATAGATCTTCAATCTTAGGTCATTTTTACAGCAGCTTTCTCCTCCACTTTCTCACCATTTATCTTCCAATTCGCAGCCAGGGCTGGTTTACTTAATACAGGAAGACCTTCACATAACTTTCTGACATTAATTACGACCGTGGCACCTACTCCCGTGTGAAATATTTGCTGCCATGTGTCCGCAGCTCAATGGGGGAGGGGAAAGGGGGGGAGTACAGTAATAGAGAGGAGGAAAAGAGGCAAAATACTCCTGATGATTATTTGCTGTCTCTTTGACAAGAATTGTACATAATTCATTAAGTCTCTGATTGGAAAGCACACGGCCTCTCCGTTGCAGCATGGCCTTCAGAATGTACACATTTTTAAATGTGTGTTGGGACTTTAAGAGCAACAACAAAGAAGTCAGGAAGGAACCCAGAGAAGGTCCTTCAGCCACCTTCATTCTGAGCACCGGGCCTGCATTTGCTGTGTCTTGATCCTCCGGTGCTGGCACTTGGCTTATGCATATCTGTGAATGACACTAAGATAATACAACCCTAGATGACAACTAAGAAGCCGTGCTGGAGAGAAGATGACAAGTGCATGGTGTGTGTGTGTGTGTGTGTGTGTGTGTGTGTGTGTGTCTATGTCTCAGGGCTAACGCTTTGCTGCTAGCATTTGCCTCTTCCTCCTATTCCTCCTGTTCCTTCTCCACAGAACTACAAATAACTCCCAGGACAAAAGGATCCTTGTGGTCCCAAGGGAGAAGAATCCAGCTGCTAGTCTGAAGGTTGATGGTTCCGATCAACCTGGTGATTCCGCAGCATCAAGACATGGCAAATTGGTCCTGTAGAGATTCCAGAAACTAAACCAAATCAAACGTACTGTTGATGAATAGATTCCAACTCACAGGGAAGCTTGATAGCATTCTTGAGGCTGTAGCGCTCTGCAGGAGCAGATAAACTCATCTTTATGGAGGGGGGGCATCACTGCCCTCTGGTGGTCGTGGGAGCTACCCAGCCTTGCCCTTGAGAGCTGCTGCTGGATTTGAACCCCCAAGCCCGTGGGCCGCAGTCCGGCACTCAACCACTGCGCCACCGGGGCTCAGCCGATAAACTCACCTTTCTGCTGTCGACTAGCTGATGGGCTTGATTCTTCGTCCTTATAGTGATCAGCCCAGTGCCTAAGCGACAGGACCATCAATGTCCTTCTCTGTAAGGCTCACAGCGTTGAACAATTCAATGGAGGCATCCAGCTCTGTTGGATGTGCAAAGGGGCTGGACAGGGGCTTATAGCAAGGAAGTGGGGAAAGCACATGCTGGGTCAAGACAGAGTGGATCTTGACTGGAGGATAACTGATACACATCTCAGTCTGTTTTAGATTCGGCAGGAACCTCCTGGAAACCCACTGCTGTCACTGTGGCTTGTAGGATGGGCACATTCTCTGTTCATCAGCTCCTCCAACGGGGATGCTGGTGAAATCCCAAACCAAAAACGCACTGCCGTCTAGTCAATTCTGGTTCATAGCAATCGGATGGGGCATAGGAGACCTACCTTGTCTTTGAGTTTCCAAGACTTTTAATCTTTAAAGAAAGAGATGCACCTGGCTAACACAGAGGTGTTGGTTTACCCTGTCCTTTCTGGCCCTTGCTTCCCACCCACTCCCTTGTTGTTATTCCCATGTGCCATCCCAGGGTCCTGTGGACAACAGTGTAAAACACTGCCTGGTCCTAAGGCTTCCTCACAATGGCTCCTCAATTTGAGTCAGTGTTGCAGGCATCCCATTTAGTGTGTAGACGTCCTATTTTTCCTTCCAATACATACAGAAGAAACAACCACCACCAACAGTGGACAACGTGATCCTCCAAAGTAGGGGCCACATGTGTCCTGTGGCACAGGGCACTCGGGAAGTTCTCAAGGAAGGTAGCAGGGAGATGGGTCGATTGACAAAATGAATCAAAGTGATTAGCACTGGGAGGTGACGGTGGGGTAGGGGCAGTTCTACAGGTTAATAGACGTGGCCACACTTCTTGAGAGACCTTGTGTTCTCAAGCTAACATTTTGCTTCTCCAAAGGTTAGTTTCCTCATCCATAAAATGTGCCTAGCCAGCCAACGCACCTATCCAGCATGCCAGTGAAGTGACCTGCGCAGGTATTCAGCCATCTACTTCTCCAACTGCTTCCCACACAACAGACCACTCGACCAAGGGGAGCATTCGAGAAGGTTCCCTACAGATACAGGAGGATGGCAGGGCTGCCAACAAGGGCAGTCTGCCTTCCGCGCCATCCCTCTTCCACCCACTCTGCTTCTACTGCGAAGCCCTAGGAACATATACCTACCGCCTGCCCACTGGACCCCAGGTGAAGGAAATAGCATCAAGGAAACCAGCATCCCTCTCCTGGCAGTACTTAGGTAGGAATTGAGAAGACAGCCCTTGGGTGCACCAACTGTACAATGTGTCCAGGAATAAGAAAACATATGAGTTATTCATGCAATTACTCCATGTGCCTTGATTTGGTGACTCTTTGGGGGGATTTATAAAGTGCTCCAGGCCGATGCTTGAGGCGTAAAGAAGATCTTTTTAGTCCAGAAGGGAATATATGACAAAGTCCCTTAGTTTTCCATTCAGTAGGCTTGGTGGGAGACTCCAGGGATTTTCTGAAGGCCTTTCAGAGACTGACCTGCTATTCACCTTGTCCTGAGTTTTCTTTCTCAACTGAATCTCCTGACCCACAGTCACTAAAACACAACACAAACACCTCCACCTCCTGCACAGTGAGGTTCTGAATGCCATCAGCCTAGAGCCTACAGGGACTCAGTCAATGGTGGAAATTCAGCAAGAACTTGAGGCGGCATTGTCAGATGAAATCTGTAGCAACGTATCTCCTTTCACACAAATATCACCTCTTTAATGACAATTAGGTACTAGATGCACTCTGTAATTTATTCTAGAGGTAACTGGTTTATGAAGGTAGAGGAAACCAGCCAAGTTCTCATCTGCACTGCAGTTATGAGTAATAACAAGGGTTATAATTTATATTTGAATTCTGTTTTTAAGTTAATGAGGTATCCAACATGAAGCCGAGCAAAAGGCCTTTTGTGCACATTACCTCTTACTACCTAAAATAGAAATCTGGTTTTATATTATACCTTTCAGGCTCCCAGCATCCTCCTAAAGCACTTACAATATTCAGTTAGAAACTAGTAATACAGTGACTCCTCACCAAACAGAGCCTGCTGTCTTGGGCACAGTGAATCTTAAAAACCGGGGTATGTTTTTGTATCAAGTATCCAGAGCTGTTACAGTGAAAGTTGACTGTGTACAAAGTGGCGAGTCTGTGAGGAAGAACACAGTAAGGGCGGGGGGGCACCAGACCTCAGTAGGTAACAACAGAATGGGAGTGTCGGGGTGGGGCATGCAACAATCCCTTAAACTGCTACCACCTCACAGTGACCTTATAAGACAGAGGAGAATGGTGCCTGTGGGCTTCTGAGACTGTCAATCTTTGTGGGAGCAGAACCTCTCATCAGTATCCTTAGGAGGGATGGTGGGTTCAAATTGCAGGTTTGAGTGCATGTTTAATGTACTCAACTGTTAGCCTAGAGATTGGAGGTTCAAGTCCACCAAGAAGCAGTGCAAAAAAAAAAAATACTAAAGGTCTACCTTCCAAACAGAACCTTTGAAAATCGGTGGAAACACAGTTCTTCTCTCCCTGCCCTGGGATTTCTTTGTGTCCAAACTGACTAAACAGGATTTGGCATTGTCCAGAAATGCAGCTCAGCTCTTAATGGGTGACCTGGACCTATTATGTGGCAGATGCATTCATCAGCCTGGACACATGATGTCTGATGTTCACTCTTGGCCTTCCAGTCAGACTGTCTCTCACTTGGACTCTTGGTTTTGATGTATTTTTTGGTGACCACTGCCAGCTCCTCGGGACTGGACTCTCTCCTGTGCCTTGAGCTCTTGATGTCGAACCTGTAGTAACCTACGTCACAACGCTGTCTGTATCTGGACCGCTGGTCTTCAGCTGATGCCTGGCTTCCTTCTCTGTCTCCAAGGCCCACTATTGTCCCCTAACCTTGTCAAAGATCACACAGGAGAGTCTGCCAAAGCCTCATAAAATCGGTGCTCATTTCGAAGGTCAGATGAGAAGGGAATCAAATGAATAGGCTATGGTTTGGGAAGAACTTTTAAGAAAAATATGTCTTCCACATACACAGGGACTCCAGCTATCAATGTAGTCACAAGCTGCATTTCTTCAGAGCTTACTAATGAATAGAGGGAAGTGTTTTGTAATTGAGAATTCGTGTCCTGTTAAACAATGTGCTCTTCTCCCCTTATTTTTTCCTTTTTACAACAATTGCAATAATACAATTAATCTTATTAGCAAACTCTTTTAGCAGACCACTGCGGAGGGGGCGGTGATGAGAGGGGTGAATTGGATCAGTTTCTCTCTGTATTTTGAATGCCCCAACTATGGGCTAAGTTTACTTGGGAAGAGCAGCAAACAAGATGAAACAACAATGACCTAGGAACTTGCATTTCAAGTTACCACAAGTTCAAAAGTGGGAGCATACTGATCAGTCAGTTATTATGTGGCCAGGTGCAGTGAATAGGGATTATGGATAAGAGTCTCATCTTGGTTAAAGGTAGGGGTGCAGCCCAAACTATCAATCAGGTCTCAGGCTGATGAGCATCTTTTGGGGGGTTTGACCTTCTGTATAAGAAAAAGATGGAGCTGAGCCTAATCCTCTTTGACTCTTCACCTTCAGTTGGATTGTGCGTCTGGCTTCTCAATTTCCCATCACATTGCCTGCCCACCCCAGGAGTCATCAGGGGGATTCACTCAGCTGATCTGTGATTCAATTACCTCTGCATCTGCCAGCCTGTATCCCCCACCACCTATGCTCCATCATCCTGCCTCCTGCTCATCAGCTTCTGTGACTCAGAAACCTGACTTGAACCAGATTTGGATCTACTAATTTCTACTTCTGTGTAAGCCTTTTCTTACTATAAACCTCTTACCATGGACGACACATACAGGAGTCATTTTTTGCTTCTCTTGGGAGTCCAACCTAACATCACACACATTGGATTATTTTTCTATCCCGACCCTAAGTCCCGGGCAAACAAGACACTGGACAGTACTGCACCATGCTCATCACTGTTGTTATGCTGCAGTCATTCTTATGGCCGCTGTGCCAATCCATCTCATTAGAAGACTTCCTCCTTTCTAACCACTCTCTACTGAGTGTATTTTCAATGCCTTCCAACTTGATGGCCTTATCTTCCGGCCCCATACAAGACAAGGTTCCACTGTTATCCATAGAATTTTCAGTGGCTGACCCCTCAGAAATAGACAGCATATATACCTCTTCCCAGTCTTAGACTTCCTGTTTTTAGTTTGGAAGCTCTATTGAAGCCTGCTCACAAGAGGCAATCCTGTCAGAATATCAAATTCCAGTGGCAGAGTTCCCAGCATCAAAGCAACCCACTAACCACCACATTGAATATAGCATGGACTGCCAGAAAAATGAACAAGTCAGTCTTGGAGAAAATAGAGTCACAGAACTCTTTAAAAGTAAGGACTGTGAGACTGTGTCTCACATACTGTGGACAGTGTTTCAGGAAAGACAAGTATCTGGCAAATGAAATAAAAAGGAAGATCTTTTATAAGATCAATTGACATAGTGGGTACAATGATGGGCTCAAGCAAAGCAACAATTGTGAGGCCAGCACAGGACCAGGCAGTATTTTATTCTGTTACCTATGCAGCCTTGATTTGGAACCAACTTAAAGGCCTCTAACTGCAATCATAGCAACAGCAATCAAACAATTCCCGGGGAGGGACCAAGTGTTCCTCATCAACATTGGCGGCCAAAGTCATCCCATGAAGAGAAACGGGAAGAAGCAGGAAGCCCAAACAAGAACACAGAAGAGAAAGTGGAGGAGGCAGAGTGATGTTCTGTGGCAGACACGGGCCTTCTTCTTCCCTCAAGACTCCGATGATGGCGTGTCTTCATGGAGCTTGGCTTCGGACACCAAAGTCCATTGCTAACATCATGTTGTATACAGTATTGAAAAATAAAGGGCAAGCTCATTCTCTCTTTCCCGAGAAGAGAATACCTCCTGGACAGGTGCAGTGAAGGAGTGGGGGAAGAGTGAGCTGCTCACTGGCCTGGGAGCAGAGTTGCGGTGGAAGCAGGGCAGGGGCTCTCTGTGCCTGCTTTCCTTCCTTGCACTGCATCCTGGGCTCTGCTGGGAACGGAGGTGGAAGAAGCCAGGCCCTGAGCGAGACCGGGGCAGCCAGTGCAGGGGCCATGATGTCCAAGATCTGAACAGACAGATCTTCGGTTCTTTTGCTTTGCTCTTTTGTTACTGTTTATGTTCTGGAAACAGATGACCACACTTTCAGTGGCTTCCCACGTTAACACATTGATTCCTCACTGAGTCTTCTTCTCATCGTCTTACCACCTGTCAGCAAGGTTGCAGTCGGGCTGCACTGGGCAACATGAGGAGTTCAGGGCTGTCCTTTAACTTTAGTGGGGTTGTTGGCAGAAGTAAGCTGTTTGTGGGATAGGACCCAGGCCCCAAACCCCCACATGTCAATGCTCTCTTTTACGGTTCACAACCTGGCTGCTGCCTCAGAGAGAGAAGTTCGTTCCTACAGAGAGACATGCTCTCCCCACCCCACCCCTCTTGAAAAACTTTCACCAAATTAAGTCAGGTTCATCTAAGATGATCTTTCCTTTGATGAACATCTGAAGGTCAATTTATGAAAGGATATTGGGTGTCTGTCTGGCTGTCTCTCTCTCTCTACCTATCTTCCTTCCTCCCTATCTGGAGACCAGCTCGGCCAATAGTTGAGCACTTGGCTTCTAGCAATAAGACTGGCAGTTCCAACCCACACAGTTGCTCTGTCGAATAAAGACCTGACAATCTCACTTCTGTAAGGATTATAGTATGGGGAATCCTATGGGCAGTTCAATAAGAGCCCTGATGGTATAATGGTTATGCACTGGGCTGCGATCCCCATGGCCAGCAGTTTGAAACCACCAGCTGCTCCAGGGGAGAAAGCCTGGCCTTTCTACTCCCACAAAAAGCCACAGTCTCAGAAACCCACAGGGGGTGACTGGGACTCAGCATTGACTCCACAGCAGTGCCTTTTAAAAAATGGGGCAGCTCTACTAGGAGTCTCTCTAGATAAACCTTCTATCTACATATATGTATGTGTGTCTCCTATGTGTCATCTGTTTAAACAGGCAAGCAACATTGTGACCAACTAATCATTTGACCAGACACTGGCTTCATGCCTTCCTCATTCACCTGTTTTCCTGTACTTCTGTGTTAGCAAAAGGACCAAAACTCACCCCCACTGAAGCTCCGCTGACTCACAGCAACCCTGGAAAACATGGTAGACTATCCCATACCTTTCTGAGACTTTAAATATTTATGGGAGTTTGTGCCAGTGTATAGCAGTTTCCAGTTCCTTGGCAGAAGGTGTGGCAGTTTGCCACAATCGAGACTTGTGACCTTGGAAAACCAAGGGTACACTTCTACTCCACCCCATGGGGTGGCTCTAAGTTGGTGAAGACTCAGTGGTGGTTGGTTTGGGAACCGCTCTTGGATGCTTGGCAAGTAAGAGAGGTCTGAAGAAATGAATGAGCAGTGCAAATCTTGTTGGTGGGGCAGAAGTGGAGGAAATTAGGAGGAGGGGCTGCATGTATCATCATATATATGATATATATCATCTATAATTATATGTATATTTAGAGAGGACAGAAAGAAAATGGAGACAAAGAGAAATAGCAGGTAGATGGAGGGGAGAAGAGAGGCCTGGAAGAAGAGAGAGAGAGAGGTAGGGAGAGAGGGAATGAATGAAAGAGGGAGATGGAGAGAAGGGCAAAGGAGGAGGAGAGCGGCAGGGAGGGCAAGGGAGGAGAGTGCAACAATTTCCCAGGGTTGACCAGTGAATGCAGACATACATATTTGAGAGCATGACCATTCGGAGACTCATACCCTGTTTCCCTGGTAAAAGCATGGAGTTCAAAGGGTTAAATTATCCCAAACATGCATTCATGCATCAGAGGGACATAAGCAGGTTGACGTGGCCTCAGGTGTTCTCTTACACACCCGTCCTCAACATAGGCATCCAGCTAGAAGTCCTGGAAATCAGGTACTCTAAGAGGGCACACTGTATCACCATAAAAAAAGACAGCTCTCCATTTGCAAAAATAATTTTCCATGTATGAAGAAAATTAAGGACCCTGGCCCACTCCTGAGGTACGAATATAAATAGATATTTTTAGCAACCATGTGCTCCCTCCAAACATGATTTCAATTTTTACAAAATCCGCGGGGATTTAGACTGAACTATTTCTAATAAAGACTCGCTATGAAACTCTTCTTACTTACTTCCTTCAGTTTTCCCCTCCCTCCCTCTGAGTAGGTACAATTTTCTTTCTTCCACTTCTTTTTTTAACAAGCGCCAGTAAAAGTGTTTAAAATGTCACAACCCCCCCCCACCCCCCGTCATCTATCCAGCAATGTCCTGTTATGAACGTGACAGCTAGTCTTTGGGCATACAACAAGTTTGGAAGGTTTTATAGCACAGCCCCGTGAACTTCAGAGGGTGGGTGGGAGACGGTTTGCAATGTGGGGTGAGGGGGTGAAGCCCAGAGTGCAATGCCTTATACTGCCCATAAATGCCATTCCACCTCCAGTCGGTGACATGGGGCTCCATTTTTCAAATGTCAGCATGTCTTCCATTAAGCAGAATATATGGGGCCATGTGGAGTCCAGAGCTCATTCCCTGTGATCTCATTTGCCACCTCCTGATCTTTCCTCTCCTGCTTCTGCTTCCTGATGGGGCAACACCTTCTTGGGCAAGCTCACGTCCACATCCCCAAACGTCTGATGAACCCTGACTGGTACTCTGAACTTTATTTTTTGCCTCTTTTCCCATTCCAGGGTATACAAGCCTCCCTTTGGTTGACCCATCCCATTGTAAAATTTTCTCTTTTCCAACCAAACTACTGATTTTAATTAAAAATAGCCCATTTGTGTGACAAAAGCCGCCAATAACATTCAAAAACAATAATCATAAAAAATATAAACAACTGCATCCCCATTACCTGTGAAGATTGCTCTTTATGGGTATATTGTGTTCATGAACAATGGAGTGGGAGCCCCGGTGGTGTAGAGAGGTATGCACTGGACTGTGAACAGCAGAGTCAGTAGTTTGAAACCACCACTCCCCCCAAGGAAGAAAGGTGAGGCGCTCTACTGCCATCAAGAATTATAGGCTTGGAAGTCTATCAGGACTTAGTCCTAGGTCCTAGGCCTCGCTACAAGTAGGAATAGACGTCATGGCAGTGAGTTGGGAGTTTCGGAGAATCGTTTTCATTTCAGTGTCTAGGAATATGATTCTGTCAATCAAGACCAACCACATCTATCTTGATAAATTAACACCTGATGGTATTAATACGCCCACATGTACTTAGTTAAACTCAGGGAGTAGTTCACGTTTGTGAACATCTTTGGAATAAGATCCATGCCTGCTCTGATCCTCTGTGCCTCAGGACGAGTTCCTCACAACAGCAGCAGCAACAATAATAGTAATCACATCGACTAAGGATTTACCCGATGCCAGGTGTGAGTGAGCTTTTTTCATGGGCTATTTCACTTAGTCTGTGCAACTGTAACGACTCTGTAATTCTAGGATGACAAGTTTGTGCTCACTGCCATCAAGCTGATCCCACCAGAGAGATATATAGATCTAGAGGAGACGGATGGATACAGACAGACAGATGGAGATAGAGGTAGAGAGACAAAGAAAAACACATGCACACCTTAGTCTCTCTACAGAGATTCGCGTCTCAAAAATGCACTGCCAGTAAGTCCATTCCAACTCCCAGTGACTCTGCAGGACAGCACATATCCAGCCCGACACCTATTCTCTATGGGACCAGAAAACCTCGTCTTTCTCCCTCTGAGCAGTTAGTGATTTCAAACTCCCAAACTTGTAGCTAGCAGCACAATACTTAATTCGCTAGGTCAGCAAAATATAAGGCAGAATAACTTATTAGTGTTGCAAGATCTGGTTAAATCCAAAACTGATTATCCTAACAACTTTCTCTAACCTTGATACCATCCACACACCTTCTATTTTACATCCCTAGGAGGGGGGGGGGGAATGAAATGTAGATTTCAAATATTCCTATTTGCTTTACAACGTTTTATGTTCTCTTTTCCTGTAAAAGACTCACCAAGTTGACCTCTAGTGATACACAAGTCACAGGCAATTACAAGGAGTGGCTGCTGTTAGGAGCTCTAGCTCCAGGGTGTCCATAGGGCTCTGAGTTGGCCTTGGTTTGTGGCAGTGGGTTTGGGTGTTTGTTGTTGTTGTTGTTTTCTGCTCTTTTCTCTGGGATTTGATGTATTCAAAAGGGGTCCTGCTTTTTGCCAAGGGTTAGGCATTCCACTGTTCACCATAAGATCAATGGTTCAAACCCACCAGTCACTCAGAAGGCTGCTCTCCAGACCCGGAAAGGTTTACTGGCTCAGAACCCAAAGCAAGCAGTATTTGGTGGCTGAGTTGAATATTCAAAGGGAGCTCTGGTTGGGCGGGCGGGTGTGTAAAAGCTCTTGAGTGCTCAAGGCTCTGAGAGAGAAAAATGGCCCACACAGTCGGCTTCAGTCAAAGTGTTCAGTCTTGGAAACCCTCTGGGCAGTTCAACTTCATCTTCTGCGGTATCTCCATATGGGAATTGACTCTAAGCCAGTGGGTTTGGCTTTGGTTTATGTGCTCAAAAGTCAGGTTCTCCCCAGCGCCGCCCATCAGCACCGACTAGCACTGTGCCCACCAAGTGCAACACTGCCTTAGCACGGCTCTCCACTTCAGAAAACGGTGATACAAAAACAAGCAAAAGACCTGAGACTCAAATTGAACATAAAAGTTGTTGCAGATATTGTTTATTGACAAATGGCCTCTCCAAACCACATAAATTGTCCGAAATCTCTTAACCTTCGCACTGCCTCCCCTGCAGAGTGCTGCAAAAAGCATACCACAAATAGGAAGGATGGTTTCACAGACAACAATGGCCAACGTTCCAGGGCGGCATGGGAGGGGTAGCAACACACCGGAAACGCGGGGCTCCATCCAGGACAGGCAGTTGGCTCTCAGCACACGCAGGGGGATCTTCTCCTTTTTCCTCCCTAGCATTGCTCGATTTGCCTTTAAGAAGTCATGGAATACGCCAACAATAATGATGATGACAGTACAGGGGGCAGCAGGTACCCAAACTCCTTCCACTCCTACATTCTGTGCTGCTCTTTCCAAGAAAACCTGTACTATCGACAGCACAAACATATCCAAGAGCTGGTGCTTCTCAGAGCCCTTGTTCAAAGAGCATTGCCATGGTTTTCTGTAAGAGAGGACTACATCGATGCTTTCCTTAATAATCCTGCCAAAGATTTCAAGACATGCGTGAACGTGTGTGTCTGTGAGTGTGTGGATATGTGGCTATGTGTGTGGATGTGTCTGTGTGGATGAGTATGTGGATGTGGGTATGGATATGTGGGTATGGATGTGTATGTGTGTGTAGATATGTGAGTGTGTGAGTGTGGGTATATGTGAATGTGTGTGGATGTGTATGTGTGTGGATATGTGTATATGGATGTGGGTGTATGTATGTGTTTGGATGTGTATGTGTATGTTTTTGTGGATATGTGTGTGGATCTGTGTGTTGATGTGTGTGTGGATATGTATGTGTGGATGTGTGTGTGGATATATGTGTGGGTATGTATGTTTGTGTGTGGATGTGTGTGTTTGTGTGTGGATGTGTGTGTGGATATGTGAGTATGGATGCGTGCATGGGTACGTGTGTGGATGTGAATGCATTGATGTGTGTGTGATTGTATGGATGTGTGTGTGGATGTATGGATGTGTGTGTGGATGTGTGTGGATGTGTATTTGTGTATGTGGATGTGTGTTTGTGTGTGGATGTGTGTGTGGATATG